>OVAN01002895.1:0-31307 GCA_900406275.1 Anastatica hierochuntica
TGAGAATGACCACTCGGATTGGTTAAGGGTGGTAAAAAGGGATAAGACCAATCGAGTGTCAAGGTGTTTACACCATGGTTCATGTATTTCATGCCCATAAGCAAGGTTAATTCAAAAGCTCATTAACGCTTAAGTTCAATAGGGTTGAATTCAAATCATGCAAGATCAAATCTAGACACAAACAATTAAACGAAGAGTTCCGAATATGGATTTTCCATTTTTTCGGTTCGGCTCATGCTACCTGATACTACTAGCAAGGGTTTCAATTCAACTCCTAAGCATAGTCCAATTATGCGACACTTCAATCATTGTCCTCATGCACATGTAAATGCATCCTATATGCTTCTAAGACTCGATCTTAATAACAAGAGTATGAAAGATGCAACTACATGCTTTCTTTTTCAAATTTTTTAAATTTTTTGATTTTTTTGGTTTTTCTATGCCATAACTATTAACAATGCAACCTAAGCTATATGAGATTCAAAGAAATGAAAACTAGACAAAACAACTAAAATGATCATTGGTAACCATTCTCCTCCCCTAGACTTACTCATCATTGTCTCGGTGAATGAATAGAATCCGACGAAGAAGACTAACAACCACAATTTAAAAGAAAAATAAGAGAAAAAGTGGTATTTACAATGGAAGAAATGGTACCTTAGATCACCACTCGGAGAGGTTATAAGCTTGTGGCCTCGGGACTTTGAAATAGAATTTCTTTGGGAGGCGGAATTGGATGCCATCGTTGGTCTCCGTGTGGGTAAAGCGACTATTGGGGAGGAAGCAACAAAGTGGTGTACTATCGTCGCTTGTGAAAGCATACATGAGTGATTACTTGTTGTAGCGACCCGTCAATGTTCTTATTCCCAATAGGTATGCTTCGTCCATGTATAGTCTCTCCGGAAGCTCTTCGTAGAAGGTAAAATTGATGGATGAGAAGCGGAAGAGCGAAATGAGCATTCCACTGATGTGTATCCCATATTGTTTGTACCGATCAAGGCTCATTCGTGTGCTCATAAGGTGCAATAAGAAAGTTGATCGTTGGCACAATTCAAAATTAGATTAAGGGATGGCGCTACCGACATGGTCGTGGAGTTTACATCCTATTGCTCCATAAAGAAGTCCTAACTATATTGGAGTTGACCCCCTAGGGTGTGCCCTTGCAAACAATGTGTTGTCGAGAAGCCTCATGGCATGGTGGATTGTTGGATTCATGATCTTGAACATTTTTGCTACTAAGAAGTCGTATTCTTCATCGGTGGCAATGTTCCTCCAAAGCAACGATACTTGGTTGAATTCTGGAGGCAAGCTCCATGTTCCCGTTCTTGGAAAACCATACAATTCGCAAAATCGGTTGAATGTGAGAGAATACCGGTTTGGTCCAATTCGGAATTAAAGTCTTCCACTTTCCCCTCCTTCTTCTTCTTCATAAGTAATTGTAGGAAGGAATTGTTGGGCTAGTTCCAGATATGTTGCTTCATCCATTGACACAAAAATTCAGACATTCATCCTATCTGATAGGTCGTCAACTTGTTCATAAATTCCCATTCTTCTCATCACCTCTTCATCAGCGAATCTTGTGGGGTGAAAGTCTAGTTGGCGAAGCTCGGTTAGATGTCCTATTTCTTCACTTTTTCATCCCAACAATTCGGTGCCCTCAATTCTTTTTCCTCTCCTTGAGGAGTTTGGTTGTCCCCAATTTTATTGGTGAGGGGTGTAGTTTTCTTAAGTGTTCACATAGCTTGCCATTGTACCTTTGGGAGAGCAAACTATATGTGAGTCTAAAGAGTTTGAAAGATGATGGTTCGAAAGCATTTTGTACAAAGAGAATAACTCATTAACTTGCTAACAAGCATTAACCATTTCCATCATCAAGATCTACCCAACTCATTTCTCATAGTACCCAAGAATGACAATTCAAATTTGAGAATCTAAACTAATAGGTTTTTACTATGGAACAACTCAAAATTAACTTCAAATCAAGTTCCAAGCAAAGCATTAAATCCGTAAACAACCAGTTGCAACCATAATCTCTAAGTTTCCCTAAATCTCATTTTTCTCAAAATCTCCAAGAACCCTAACTTTGAAATCCAAAATCTCAATAATCCCAACTCAATCTATGAAGTTATGGTTGAGAGAATCATTTACCCAAGCACAAAAGATCTCAACAATGATACTTACAAGCTTGTAATGACCAAAATCTAAAGATTTAAGAGATTGAGCAAAAGACAGTTATGAGAGATCTACCTTTTTCTTGAGAGAGATTTAGTGTAGATCGAAACTAAAGAAGGAATTAAGCAAAATGAGATGAAATCTTTTATTCAAAACAAGAATTTTCAAAGAAATTGGTTTTGGAATGAAAGAAAAGTTGAAATTTTTGTTTTTTCTTCACCCAATTTCGAGCAAATGAGGAGAGAGAGAGATGAAGTGAGTTTTGGGAAGAAGAAAAAGAAGGTTTAGTGTGCTTACCTGTCGGCTGGTGATCTGGGTTGGCGTTTCACACCGCCAGTCTTGGTGGAAAAGTTGCTGGCGGTCTGGCTTGGCATTTCAAACCGCCAGCCAGAGTGGCCCAGACCGCCAAGTGCTCCTAAAACGTGTTCCGCTCCCAAATTTTGCACCTAAACACTTAAAACCACAAAAGCAACCCAAACATAGTTTACTTAAGGATCATATAAGCTAAAATATTTACAAGGATACCATAGGATTGCCTCTCAAGTGCGCTTTTTTGTTTTTGTTAGTTTGATGTTGTTTACTTTTTTTTGATTAGTGGAGGTTGGAAGGAGCATCTTCGGTGCTCTTGTGTTCTTTGTTGGACATCCCTAAGGTGATCACTCTACAAATCATCTCCATCTTGAACTTAAACCCTTTGTCCAAGACTCATTGAGGAAGTTTGTTCCTTGCTCTCGAGAACGGTTTGGGCATTCCCTTACACTTTACCTTGTATTCAACAACACCACCTTCAATTTCTGTAGGAATGAGGCGCATGGAAGGCTCTATCTTCTTTCCAGAAGGCGTCTTCTCAATGTAATCTCTTCCTTGGAGATTTTGTTCTCAAGGGCATGACTTGCAAAAATCATCTCATTATCAACCACAAGTTGTGGTTTCTTTTTGCCTTTTCCTTTCCTGGCTCTCCTTGTTTTCTTGGAGTCCAATTTTGGAACATCCCTTGAGCAACCCTCATCATCATCATACCCAAACATTCTTTTGAAATCTTCAACCAATTCAAACTCTTTCGTTGGCTTGTGGTTCTTTGTCACTTCTTGAACAAATAGACCATCACTTAGATCGAGAATTTCTTCTTTGATTCCTCCAACCTCTTGGAAATCCCCCCATGTCAAAGTACCACAAATCTCATCTCTTACACTAATCATCTTGTAAGACATCTCAGGGTCAATGTTTGGAAGAACAACTTCCTTACTCTTAAAGTCAATCCTTGCCTCAACAGTTTCAAGGAAGGGTGTTCCAAGTAGCATAGAGAACTTACCCGCACCCGATATCTTGACAACAACAAAATCCGTAGGGACTTTGCAATCCCCAACCTTCAAAGGGTAACTCTCAAGTTTCCCAATGGGATTCTTGACAGATGAATCTCCCAAAGCTATTGGATAAGTGGGCTTGATTGCCTTTTTGATCCTGAATCGGATAATCATGTCGGATGAAATCACATTGACACTTGCTCTGGTGTCTACTAGAGCTTCTTCCTTAAACACCTCTTCCAACAAGCAAGGTACCACAAATTTGTAGGGTTTCACAACCTTCTCTAGGATTCTTGTCTCGAGTAGAGGGGGTAGCACACCGTGTTTTCTAGCTAGTACTTCAAGGCTCTTCTTTCTTAGCTCATACTCCTCAATCCTAGCCTTGAGCTTAAGATTCTTTGTAGCTAGTTCTCTCAACTCGGAGGAGAAAATATCCACCTTGTGTATCGGAAGATCAAAGTATTCCTTGAGTTGTTGCCGAATGAATTTTTGGGGATAGGGAAGAGTTAGTTTGTAAGGTACCACATCCTCTCGCAAGTTCACTACACGCTTCTTTTTCTTGGTTGTGGCCTCACCATCAAAAGCTTCCTCAGCTTCTCTTTTTAGCTTACTTAAAGATTCATTCGCAAGGGAAAATTTCTCTTTCTTTGAATTAGATTGGGAAACAACCATTATCTCATCAACACATTAAACCTTAACCTCGTTGAGTAGCAATTCATCTTCATGATATTGGATATTCCCATCATTATCAACTTTACATTCGAGAAGCCTCTCAAACTCACTAATCACTTTCTCACCTTGATGATCAAAGGTGTCGTTTTCAAAGACCATATTGCAAAATACCTTCGGATTCGCTTTGGGTTTACCCGGTAGGATCCTCTTATCGTTGTTCTTGGAAGAAATAGCAATTTTGGCCACTTGGTTGTCTAGCGTTTTCATATGAGCAGCTAGATTCTCAACTTTCTTGTTTAGATCATACCAAACACCATCAATCTTTTGATTTACATCTCTCATCCTCTTGTTAAAATCAAAAGCGGCTTTATTTTGCCCGTCCAATACTTGCTTAAGGAGAGTAGTGTTCTCGTCCTCTTTTGGAGGTTGAGTAGATGAAATTCCCGTGTTGGTGAGAAATTGAAAAGGTACTTTTGGTTGGAAGTTGCGTGGAGCTTGCCCTTGTGGCCTCTCCTTTTGCATTCGGGAGTTTTGATCCGATGGGCTAGCAACATCTTGGTTCCGATATGAAAGGTTGTTGTTCCAATATTTAAACGGAGGGTTGTAAGGCTTTGAATAGTATCCTCTTTGAATGTAGCAAAGGTCCTCTTGGTCTCCAATTTCTTGGTCATTTCCATCTCCCTTACCTTCATCCACATGTTCCACTACATTCATGGATCTTTGATTCATCTTGGTTAGCCTATCAATCTTTTCATTAAGCTTTTGCGATCGAAAATCATCTCGGTAAGTTGCATCTTTATCTCGGCCATAGCTTTGGTCTCTTTGAGCTAAGTTTTTGATGAGTTCTTCGCCTTCCTCAACGTCCAAGTTGGCAAAGCTCCCCTTGATTGCCATTTCAAGTGAGTTCCGATATTTTTCCAAACAACCGCGAAGGAAAACCCCTAGCAAAGGACCCTTAGCTACTCCGTGATGAGGGCAAGACCGGATATAAGATTTCAAACGTTCCCAAGCTTCATATAAAGACTCATTATACCCTTGTTTGAAACTTTTGATGTCGTTTCAAATTTTAGCCGTCTTTTGCTTCGGGAAGAACTTTGTCATGAATTCCTTCTCTACTTGAGCCCATGTAGAGACTAAATCCGTGGAGATACTCTTCTCCCATTGAGCGGCTATATCACCTAACGAGAAGGGGAATAGTATCATCTTGATGGTTTCCTCGCTTACCCCGTTTATCTTTATAGTCCTACAAAGCCTCTCAAACTCATCAAGGTGATCTAAAGGGTTTTCTGCCGATCGACCATAAAACTTGTTGTTTTGGACCATGTTGATGAGGCTATGTTTTATCTCGAAGTTATAAGGTACTACCGCGGGAGGTTGAATATCGGTTCTTACTCTCCTCGTGTTGGTTCATCATAAGCATTTATCCTTTGTGCCCTAGGACGCCCTTGGTCTTGGATCCCAATAACTTGAGCTTGGTTGTTGTCACCCATATTGTTTCCTTGATTACCAATAGGATGAGAGTTATCCGTTCCCAAACGTTGTAGATGTTCGATTCTCTCTCTTTCTCTCCTTGCTCTAGTATTATCTCGTTCTAATCTCCTTACATCTTCCACTTGCGGAATCAAATTTGATGGACCCCTACTACGCAAGTTCATGCACCTACAAAGATAAGAACAAAGAGTGAACAAGAGTTAGTGACCTTAAATAAAAAGAAATGACTTAGTCTCAACAAACTAACAAAGACTAAATGGCAAAATATGTTGCCGACTAAATGGCAAAATATGTTGCTCCCTCGGCAACAGGGCCAAAAACTTGATAGATAGGTTTTTTGTTTCTTTCAAGTTTAAACCCGAACTAAACTCCTAAGCCTCAAGATTAAGGATAGTAGTTGTAGTAAATGGGGTTGTCAAACTACAAGGAGCAATTTTTCTACTCATTCAATCCTATAGCTAATTTCATTAATCTAAGTCTTATAAAAGAAATCGAAATTCGAACTTAAATCAAGCAAACAATCAAAGCAAACAAGATAGAAATCTCAAACTACTAAATACTACTTAAGAGGGTTTCAACGATGAAGAGCATGCAAGCAATGAGCTAGGTGCATGATCAAGTGATCCAAGTGCTAACCAAACGCAAGGTTGAAGTAATGAAGTGGATTTCAAAGGCAAGGCAGCAAGTCAACTAGATCACTTCCATGATTCTAGTCTATTTAATGTAATAAGATAGAGCAAATCTCCCGAAAGCAATCCTAAGTTCATTAATCATTAAACACAAGCCTAATAGCCTACTTAACACCTTATCTATTTTCATAGACTAAGAATGCTAAGCATGATTTAGATTCTCTTAGGCATTTCATCGAACACCTTCCGGGTGTGAAAGCTTTAGGATCTAAGATTTGGTTGATCACTTCAAATCTAGCTTTAAGCATCACTAAATCATGTGAATATATATAAACCCAACCTCTAACATTATGATTAGCACCTAGATCTAGCTTGATCAATCTAATCCATGCTCACACTAGATGACTACTCACTAATCATTCTCAAATAACTCATAAAAACAAAAGATAAACTTATAGCAAACATAAAGGAAGAAGAAGAAATGATAAAGATGCAAACTTTGTATGATTAACAAAGAGATTGCTCTAGATCCAAAAGAGATACAAAGGTTCAATGAAATAGTAAAGCTTAGGGTTTTCTCAATGTTTAGGATGAGTATTTATAGAAATCTAGAAGTCGGGTCGGGTTTACCCGGGACAAACCGGGTCAAAATCCTTATTTTAAGTGAAATAAACAAGGTTGGCGGTCTGGGTTGGAGGTTGTGGACCGCCAACTAGACCCCCCCTGGACCGCCAGCTTTGTGCTGTGGCTGGCTGGCGGTTGTCCTGAAGGTTGTGGACCGCCAGCCAGAGTCCCTTGGGCCGCCAGCTTCCTCCAATTGGTGGTAAACTCGATTATTCTTTCGTTTGAGTCCCGAGATTCATTTGTTTTGATCAAGGCAACATGAAATAGGATAGAAGAGAGGAAAAGAATGTACAAATGCATCTCCTAAGATATTTATATGATACTAAAAACTTTTACTTAGGAACTCATACAAAAACTACCTAAAAAGTACCTAAGCTCTAAGAGAACGTAACTAAATTCTAAGTCTAAATCATGCAAATTTCATAAATATCAATAAGCATTTTAATATGTTTGTTTACATCAATATTTGTTTCATGTGTTTTTTCGACTTTGATTCTAGAGCAAAAATAGTTAAAAACTTAAGGTTTTGTGTTATTTGTGTGTTTTTGTGTTTAAATATGTTTTGATTCATGGTTAACCACTGCATTTGCAGATGAACTCTTCTATATCACCTTGAATTGTTGATGATGATGATTTTGACAGAGATGATATTGATGATGTTGGCACAAATACTAGTCCATGTGAAGCTGGACGTGAAGCAAAAGGAAGAAAACACATCTAGTGCATACAGTTCAGTTTCTGCAAAAATCAAAGAAGTAAAACATTATACAAAGGTCATGAGTTTGGGATCGCTACAAAAGGATTAAAGAGAGTGGAGACAAATGTTGTTGTAATTATTATGGTCGAGTCATGGGTTGTGCAACATCTAGTGGAACATCATGTTTGAAAAAACATCTCAAATCCTGCAAACACTACAACGCATGGGAACAAGCTACCTCTGAGAAGCAACATGTCTTGAAGACTGAAGGTTTTGAAGGTAATCTCATATTAGGTATAGTTTCTTAGAATGTAGTTAAGGAAGCTACAAATGAGATGTTGGATTTGGTTGAGTTACCTCTCTCATTTGTTGACTATCTTGCTTAGAGATATTTCACCGCTAATGTCAACTTCTACAAGTCTTGTTCTATAAAAATAACTAATAGAGACATTGTGGAGATGTTTGTGAGAAAAAAGCAACTCTAAAGAGTTTTTTGAATTTAATAGACAGAGGTTGTCTCTTACAACAAAAATATTGGTTGCACCAACAATAAGATCAAGCTATACGGTCATTACAACCCATTTCATTGACGGTATTTAGTGCCCGAGGAATCTGATAATATGTTTCAAGCACATTATGGATCACAAAGAAGAGATAATATCTGAAATTTTGGTTGAGTGTATAGTCGAGTGGGGACAATAATATCTTCACAATAACAGCAGACAATGGAACTGCCAATTCTTCAGTACTCAGATTTTTCAAGGATGCTTTCAAATCAGTTGAAGAAGATGCATTAGTTCTATGAGGTGAGTATATGCACTTGAAATGTTTGCTACAAAATAATCAATATGGTGTATGATAGTTTAAATGATGTGGAAAATAGTGTAGTTACACTTAGGAATAGTATCTGATATGTGAGAACTTTTATAAAAAGATTGTAAGCATTTGATGCAAAGGTTGGGTCATTGATCGATCTCAAAATCCAACTCAGAATGTTGGGTTAGTTGCTTGCAGATTGTATGAAAAGTTTGAAAGAGAAAGTTGTTTTTATTGGTTCTTTTTTAGGATTACAAGGGAATGTTTAGAGAATATAAAGTATTTTTTGATCAAAAGTTGCCACCACCTTTCATTGCTCCTCGCATCCTCCTTTTATAGGCTCTATCCTCATATCGCAACGGCCGCTAGATTCCCTCTAGTGTATCTTCCTCCATCAATACATCGTTTATCCCCCTCCCCCCTTTAATGCCTTTGACTCATCCATTGGTTTGAATGTGTGCTTATGGGCCCTTCTTCCTTTCTCATGCCCACAAATCTCTTTCTTCCTTAGCCCCTTTTACTTCCTCTTCACGATGGGCCTTCCAAACCCAGTTCATCATTCCGGTCCAACCTTAAGCTTATACGAACTGGGTTTGGGTCGGGTGCAATCCATCTCCATCAGTCATGATAGATGCAAAGGGAGAGTCTACCTTTAGATTGCAAACTCAGATGGAACTCAACCTACCTAATGCTAACAAAAGCTCTGATATTCAAGGTTGGATTCGACAAAATGGAATCTGAAGAAAAGTTGTATAATGATTTTTTGCAGAAATAGTTGATGGGACAAAGAAAGTTGGGCCAAAAATTTAGAATGATTGGACTTAAGTAGAGAAAGTTTCTCATCATACTCTATAATTCAACCTTAGTGGTTTGTGCATCTTCTATAGTTAGTTCTTTTAAGTGCTATAATGAGATCATCACTATAAAGAAGAATTTGATTACATTAAGCAATAATGCAGATGAAGTGAGGAGAAAGAAGGCCACTGCAATGAGAAATAAGTTTGATAAATAATGAGATGGTCTCAAAGATATTAACAGACTCTTAATCATTGCTAGTATCTTTGATCCCAGGAACAAACTGAAATTTACAGGTCTTTCTTTGAAGTATTATATGGTAAAGACTGTGATGAGGCTAAGGAGCTCAATAGGATGATGAATGAGGTTTTGAAGCAGCTTCATGAACGATATAGTAATATGTAGAGCAGGACCAAACTCAAAAGATCATGCTACAAGTGAATATTTAGATAGAATGGATTTAAATAATGATCTAGGATATGAGAGAATGGATTATGTTTATAGTGACATGGTTAATGAAATAGGACTCCAGGATTCTAGAACTGAGTTAGAGTTATATATGAAGGAGAAAGTAGAGATAACTAAACCCAACATTCTGGGAATACCCTTTCTGTGTTGTCATGATAGAGGGGAAATAATTCCAAGTATCATGCTTTGACCATGATTGCTAATAGCTTTAGAGTATGCATTTAGCACTAGAAGACACATTTTAGATCCATGCAGAAGCTGCCAGACACACTACAGGGTTGAAGTCTTAATGTGCACAGAGCAATGACTACAATGTGAGCTTCGCTTGAATGACAAAATGAGTGGTGACATGAAGTAAGGAATTCCTTGATGATATTAAGATGCTAGATGAACTCTAAAGAGGTTATATGTTGTCCACTTGAATGAGTTTTCATTTTTAGTATCAAATATCAATGTCTCAATCGATTGTTCTTTCATTTTAGTGTAGAGTTTGAGTCTAAATGCAACTTTGTAGATTGACTCAAAGGTATGTTTCTGAATCTGGTTTTATGATCATTTGTTACTATGTGTTAGTGTTAGACTTTATATGTTTGAATTGAACTTGCACTTTTGTTTTGTTTCTGAATCTACGTTGCTTTTCAAATTTTGGATTAGAAGTCTTTTTCAATCTCTATTTTTTTATGCTTTATGGTGAACTCTGGATTAAAACTTTGTATCTTTGTGTTTCAGTCTTTGTTTGAACTTATAACTTGGACTAGAACTTTGCATCTTTATATTTGAACTTGTCATTGCATCTTCCTATTTGAACTTTGTTTGTCTAATACAATTTTTATTTGTAATTTTTAAGTTCGTAAGAAGAAGTGAAGAACTTTACTTTCTAAGGCATTTTCCTATGTTGTAATTTCTCAGTTCCTTTCGATCTTTCGGTTATTTTTGGTTAAAATCTAAAATGATAGAGGTTTTGGCATTTCGCTCCTATTCGAATCGTATAATTTTTTGAGGAATCGATCTGGAACCAATTAGATCTAGATCAAACCAAACCGATTGGATCTAGACCAAACCGAACCGATTATGCCTCGGACCCTATTCGGATTTCAAAAACCAACTATCCAAAAGATCTGAAATTTGAATTACTCGACTGATACGAACTGAGGATCCGAATGCGCATGCATAATTTTCCCTGAGTCCAAGTTAGCTTCAGCGGATGATTTGTTGGCCTCTCTGCATCCCTTAGACATGACAACAACTTTTATCAGCGGAGTTTCAGTCAGATGTTAGCGGCTTTGAGTTCGTAAACATTAGTTTACTTTAATCTTCACAAGTCTCGTCATCTTCTGAGATTTGTTCCTCGTATGCTTTCATTCGTCCTACAATATCTTCGAAACTTGTTGTCTTCAAGTTTAGGACTTGTTCAAGAGAGGCAATATATGTGAATATATTTCTTCCGAGGGAGGGTCTTGAGGAACTTCTTCACTAGTTTAGTCTCATCTATTTCTTCTCCTAAGGCCGCCGATTTTGATGAGATCTCGGATATCTTTCTCGCGTACTCATCGATAGTTTCATTATCTGTCATCTTCAATCTATAAAACTCTGCCATTAGAGTTTGTAAGTGCGCTTCTTTAACCCTCTAGGCTCCCATATGGCGTGCTTTGATCGCGTCTCAAACCTTCTTTGCAGTATCGAGCTCTCCTGCTTGCAAGACGAGTGATTCGGGTATAGATTCAAAGATCAAAGCGATTGCTACATCGTTTTTCTCAGCATCAGTTGAAGGTGTCTCGACGATTGTCCACACCTTGTGAACCCTTAGTACGGCTCTCATGCGGATGACCCATACCGTATAGTTCGTAGAGTTAAGCATCGGGCACTTGACAGTTGAAGGAGAAGAAGAAGGTCCTCCTTCTTTTGTCGTTGCCACAACAGCAGGAAGGTCTGCCATTGATGTGTTCTCTTTTTGCCGACAAAAAAACATAACAAAGGTCACAACGGCAAGCTTATGAAACAGGTCGAAGGTTTGATAAACAAAACTCGATCGAATCTCTTCTATGTCTTCTCGACACTTTGATTTGAATCCCAAGCTCTGATACCAATTATTGTTTCAAAGCTTTAATCGATCAAAGGAAACTCTTAACACAAAACAAACTTCTTTATTAACTTTACAAAAATAACTCAAAAACTAAAGCCCTCACAACTCACACAATTGTCATAACTCGGCAACTATGCCTTTTATAAGAAACATGTCTCCTAAACATATTAGGAAAACTTCTAGATAACTACTAACTATTTCCTAATCATATTCTTCTTAGGAAATCATATCTCGGTTTAGGTTTAGTCGACTTGCTCCTCAAGTTTAGTCTTAGTTTGGTTGTAATCGGTTCAAGCTTACTCCAACAAATATCACCTTCAACCTTACTATGTAAAGCATTACATCTCTTGTTGTACAAAGTTTATGTATCATAAATTTCTTTAGTATAAGAACCTTTTTAATCACCTATGAGACATGTCTCATCCTACTTTCCAAA
Source organism: Anastatica hierochuntica (assembly GCA_900406275.1). Classification (NCBI taxonomy): domain Eukaryota; kingdom Viridiplantae; phylum Streptophyta; class Magnoliopsida; order Brassicales; family Brassicaceae; genus Anastatica; species Anastatica hierochuntica. The sequence continues at coordinate 12,188 of OVAN01002895.1, forward strand.
ATGTTTTCCTCTTAAAAACATAAACATTGTTATAAAAAAAAAGACGTTGTAGTATTTAGTTAAACTTTATTTAACTTTGCATTTATTTTTGGTTTGTTTTAATTGGGTAAAAAAAATTTGTAGCATTTCGTGGAATAAAGAATTACTGGATTTTTTTTGTCAATTTTTTACAGAAATATATTTTATACTAGGTGATTATATGTACTTTGTGCAGAAAAAATCACGAAATTTCTATGTAGATAATGTAAATTATTTTGTATATTTTAATATAATTATGAAATAAAATCTTACTTATTATTTTTATAATCTTGATATTATGCTTAGATGACAAAATTATTTTTTGAATACTATTAAGTTTATCGAGTATAAAAAATAATTTCATTTATGATACTAAATCTTGCCACCATTTTTATTTTTTCATTGTTAATAATTTTAATGATGATAAATAACATGAATAGTTTTACGATTTTGTTAATTAAAAGATTATGAATTGATACATTTCCTTAAACTATAAACAACATTGTCTAACTTGGAAATTTAGTAGTTCAATTTAAACGCCTGATTTATGGATCAAAAACTCCACCAGTCTACAATTTTGATATTGATGTTAGGTTAGGTGCGAATTTATTTATATTGTGTATGATGAAAAATAACCAAACAGTTGTGATCCTTATTAACATTAGATGATGATAAATATTCTATGTTAATTTAATATTTATTTTGTCAAAATTAACAAATATTTTATAATGCATAAATCGTTTAGAAATTAAATGACCTAAATATTATAAATAGAACTTAGGTGCATTTCAATTCTCTACTTTTATTTTTAAATTTAGCTAAATGTAGGAATTGAAAAAAAATTATTTTCTATTCTTTCTCTTTTTAGTTTTTATATTGGTTGACGCATACTACAATTCTTTAAAAAAACATCATTCTATGAATCTCATAATTTATTAAAATTTTATTCGTAAAAATAGTATGAAATAAGTTAATTGATAGAAATGATTATTCGCCTTTAAAATTTCCATAAAAAAAGAAAATTGGCTTTAACTAGAAAAGAGACACTATGACTGATTGGTATTATGATTTTTAAAATTGTAATAAATAAATGTTTTTAAAGTTAAAATTTTACCAATCACATTTTAATTGTTCCAAAATATCTCATAATTCCTAAAGTTTCTCACAGTAATAATTCTCTTTTTCTTACTCTACGCTTTGATTTTTATTTAAGTCCTAATACATAGTAATACTTTGAAAATAGCAGCCAAAATTTTAAAATATAGGAGTCGATTAGTAAGAACTATGATTGTAGACTGTGGTTGTAGAATTTAGGCTGTAGAGAATTTGAACGTAAAAACCTATTACTTTTAAATTTTATGATAATTTGATTGGTATCAACAACTATAAAAACGGTGATTGTAACTGTTATTTTAAAATAATTATGTGTTTGAAATATAAATTATGTTCGATTTTAATGATGATATTATAAAAAAAAAAAAACTCACATGAACTTTTGTTTTCATATTCTTGAGTTTTGTCTAACATACATCTAAAAGACTTCAACCTTTTCAAACTATTATATATATTTGTTTAGTAAAATATTATAAATATATTAATATAAATAAAAATACTTATTTCTCGACAAACAACTTGTTAGTTGACATAAGATGGAAGCGTACTTGTCAAGTTAAAGTTCTAAAAGCTCAAGGAGCTTTTAGAACGTGACTCGGGTGCGGTTTAGGTGATGGGGAATCGAGTTAACAGTGAGAGTCCTCCTCTCTCGGCTAATAACTAGCTCGCATGTAACTTTAAGAAGTAGTTTATTGAATGTTAAAAATCAAGGTGATCCTTCAGTGAACTAAAGAGGTCTTCTTATATAGACTGTCGTTAAAAGCTTCTCCTAATTGAATTAAAAATTCTAAACACTAAAGGAAATGAAAAAGTTTCTCGTAATTAAACTAGGAATTCTAAATACAAGGAAACATAAAAGACAAGTAAAAGAAAAGCCTAACACTAATTAAAACCAAATCCTAACGTGAATAGGTAAAGCTGCATCATCAGTAAATAGTAGTCAATATTAACAATCAACTATTTAAGGATGGGGTAATTACCCAAAATTTAAATATCTAATTAGAATGTATTGAAGCAAATTAAATAATCATAAAAATCTGAACGACTCTCATTTTAAATTATTCTAAATAGTTAAATGTAACTTAAAGTCGAACAAGTAAATTTTTCGAACCAATTCATTTAATTAAGAACTCCATGTTTGGTGATCTAATCTAGAGGGGAAGATTTTACAAAGGAAATCTCTCTAAAGCAGGATTTAATAGCACGCGCTAAACAGTCTAATCTAGAGTTTAAAAAACGATAAATTAAAGAAATATTCAAAAGAGGAAACAAAATATCGAAGGGTGCAGATATCATCAATAGAATTTGAGAAAACCGGTCATTTTTTAGGTGACTTAATATAGAGAAAGAGATGAAAGTGAAAAAATAGACGAAACTAATTCTACAACCATTATAAAAGTTATATTAACGAAATTTTAGAAAAAGCTACGTTGAAAGAGTTAAAAATCAAGAAATGATTGTTTCCACGGTAGAGAGAAAAAAAAAAAGTAAGTGTGATTGGTAATTTTATTGACCTTAAAACATAATACCTCCCTTCCGACCATAACACCAATCATGACTAGTTACAGTATACAGTAAAATCTTGAACAATTTTGGCTGTTTGAAATTGGCATACGATCGATAAAGAATGTTGGATTGTAAACGGCCCAGAAATTTAATAAAAGTTGATTCGTTGGGCTTCAAACGGTGGGCCGACTATGTTTTGTTTTTCGATTAAATGTAGCATGGTGGTGGTAAGTAAATGTTATGTGAACTTAATTATTCAAAGTCAAAACTCTTCTTTACGTTAATTGCAGTCCAATTAATTGAATTCTTAATCACCGCACATTTACGAGAAAATCGTAACAAGGACATAGAGATAACATCGGTAATTGCATTCCATGCAAGTTTGACCATTATTTTGTGTTATTAGTTATTACAATCTGATCAACTTCGTGTATAAATACACAATCCCTCACCAAACTGTCTTCTTCTTCATTATTCACACAGTAACTAAATCTTCACTCTTTAATCTTCTTGAATCAAGAATCAAAATATGGATGCCAAGAACACCAAAGATGTTGCAAGGAAGAACTCTACAGGTGCGACCGAAGGAAGCGGTGGTTCTGGAGCCGTCGCCGATGTCGGTAAAACTATGGTTGCGCCTGGCTTAGGCGGAGATGTTCATATTGCGAGGGATGCATTTGAGAGCAACCCTAAGGAGTACTTTGATGATCTTCACGCTAAGGAAAAGAAGTGAAGAATAAAAATAATAAAAATGATGGAATCATTTACTAGTTTCTAATATCTTCTTTCTTTGTACGTGGAGTGAGTTTCAATAATTATCATTAATAATAAACTGGATTCATCATTTATAATATAATTAAAATTATAATTAAATAACTTAAATTTTGGAGGATTCAACCTCATAAATTTCATGTTTAAGTTTTGGAAGTATTATACAGAATATAAAACATTAATTGTATATAGCAAAATATGATGCAAACCAAGTTGAAGTAATTCAAATAAGTACTTAACCACAAATTACAATATTTAACTGATAGAAAACAAAAACAACAAACATTCAGTTTTCTAAAGCAATAACATAATGCTTGTTTACACTTTGTTATATCATCTCTGAAACACATCAAATGATGAAATGCTAAACGCATATTCATCAAACGCCAAACACATATTTCTCTAGCGAAGTTTTAATGAAAATATTTTTTGTATAGCATCATGAGCAATCAGCCTTGGAAACTCAAATTGTTGTTTTCTCAGTAGACTGACTGCTCGTGATGTTATATCATTTTCCATTAACGTTGGGGTGATTTCCACGTGGCGTAAACTCATTGGCTCAAAGGAAACCGGTGGAGCCAAGTGCCGGAGCCCAATAGTCGGCGCCGTTGTCGCTTCCGACTTGGATTGTGCAAGAGATTGGAACAAGACATAAACCTCGACTTCTTAGATCTTTTTTAGGTTCTTCATTTGCATTTTGATTGTCCGAAGATGAAGCTCCTCTTCTCTTCATGCACTGATCATTCACGAGCTAAAACCATATCATAAAATAAAATAAAAAATCATTTAAGATTTGTATATAGTTAATTAAAACTGATTAATAACAAAGCGAGATATATTCTACTATCTATATGTACATATAAGAGTGGTTAATGTAATATAATACCTTCATATATAGATATAGTTTTAAAATCTTAACTGCGTTAAAAATACTCAATTAAATAGTGGAAAAAATATTTTGTGTCATAAAAGATAGATCGTAGGTTTTAAGAATATAAAGATTAGACAACTCAGTATAAATCGAATCAACATGTACAATGAGAAAAGACACATAAAATGTACTTTAAATTTAAGATTCGTGTTATTGTGGCTGACAAAAAAATAATCATATTGGAATGTCTTAAGAGAAAAGTATATAAAATAAAATACCCGCCAAAGGGATTTGAAATAAAATAAATTTAGTGGCTTTGTTGGTTTTAACGAACTTTTGTTGGTTATAATAATGTAAGCGAGGATGAAAATAAAAAGAAAAGCTGGCGACTGCATCTTTTAATATATTAATTCAACTTTATCTTTAAAGAAAACAGTAGAAAAAAGGAGAAACTAAAGCTGTCAAACATTTTGTAGATTTGGATTCAATTGATCCAATAAAAAGTATGGTGTATAAACTATAATTATATATTAAAAAGCATAATAACACAAAAATGGATTGTACCTGACCAGGGTCCTCAGGAAATATGCAACTTCGGTCTCCTGGCAACTATTCATCATAACACCCATAATTAACAGAAGTTAAATTAATGTGTATAGAAACATAGTGTAATGCGTATGTAAAAGTAAATACATTCGTGAAAAATATAAAGTATATATGAAAATTTTGGTATTTACATGTTGCTGCTGGTGCCTCATATTCCCCGAGACAGTCGTACCAAAGTATGGATGACTCAGAGCCTGTAACAGTTGTAAAAAATAACATAAATTCTTTATTATATATGTAATCACATCAATCAGATTAACACGAATAGAACATTTTATTTTTTTATCCAAAAAAATGAAAAAAACAATAATTTATACTAACTTTATTCTCTACTTTTTCTATAAAAAAATAGTAATATATATTCGTCGTCATCTAAATTCCATGAAACAGTGTTCATTGATTACTGAATATGCTAATGTTCTTAAGCTATATAGCTAAAATATATCAATGCAGAGATATCATACTGAGATGGATTTCAAAAACCTAATACCAAAAATATATTTAGACCTCTTTAACAAAAAATATATTTAGACCTAATTTAATTTATGTGTAAGTGATCACTTGGATTACTCTCACAAATATATATACATATATATATATATTTTCGTTCTAGAAGTTAAGTTCTTTGTGCAAATCTAAAAGGAAAAATGAGAATATTGAGAGTTTAGAAAAGACGAGTCACACCTCAATTTGACTCTGAAGGAATCTAATGTATCCAATAGCTTCCGACAGGACAGAGGCTGTGTCAGTCTGCAAAAGATGGGTAAAAAAAAGGAAGAATGATTTATATTAACCAAAAAAATAACAATAAAAATGTTGTCCAATTTTAATGTTAACATAAGGAAAATACATTAATTACTTTGTGATTTGTTAATGCAATCGATTTTTATTACCTTACCAAATGGAGATACTAGCTGATGAAGTGCTGCAATACGGCCTCCTAGCTTCTCCTTTCTCACCTTTAATTATCACCAAAACTTAATTAACATTTCATAGCATAAAGTAAAAGCTTATGTATATTTGCATGTGTGCTTACATTTTTTACTAATTGCCATGCATAGAGAAAACGTGCATTAGTAAGTAGAAACGGTTTACAATTTTTTATATATGTTCATGTACAATTAACATTATATCATTGAGCCCGAATTTTAGAATCATTCTCTCCATTTTTACAGTAATTAAAAACAAAACATTGAAATCTTAGGACCAAAATATAATATCAAGAGGAATATTATTGTGAAGTCCTTGAGTTTACTTTTTATGAAAGAAAGAGAGAAAAAGAATCATGACGAATGAAGAAGAAGCCAAAACAAGAAAGAACAAAATAGTTACAAAACACAAAAACTACACAGCTTATTCTGTGCCCATTCTGTTTTGTTTGCTTCTTCTGTTTTCCTTTGTGTTTGTGTTTTTGTTTTGTTATTGATGTCAGTGCAGATTTTTTTATAGAAAACGTTATATAAATATACATATAAGTTAATTAAAGATTCATTCATTGATGTAATCAATTAGTTACCTTGAGTGTTGATTGAGACGAAGGAGAAGGTTGAAGCCTCGGCTTCTTATTAGTAGACCCACCAATCTCTAAGCTGTTACACTTCATCACATATATAGATAACAAACAAAGCAAAGTTCAATTAGTCATTAGTCAAAAAAATTCATAGCAACCTATTCTGGTCGAGTGATATTTAGATCTAATCCTTAAAGCGAGATATAGATTGTATTTTTCTATTTAAATGTTGTTTTAGATTTAACTTTTTCAAAATACAGATGATGAGTTTACTAATTTCTATGTAAATAAGTAGATCTTATATCAGAATTTTCTCTCTCTATTATCTATATTTTTAACTCCACTCACTAGTTTTAAAAACAACATTTTGTATTCTGTAAATATATAAGAGATGAGGAAAAAGAATTACCTCAGAGGATCTATCGGGAGGAGTGTGTCTCCCCTCGGACAAGTGAAGAACGTTGTGGTTGCTCGAAAAATCCAACATATTATTATTATTATTGTTGTTGTTATCGTCGTTACTATTGAGGCTTGTTGTGGTTGTAGTTGTGACACAAGACTTGTTAGGAGGTGAGTTTGGAGAAGACATGAGATAGCCATTGTTGTTGTTTACATTACTCTCTTGTTTGATGTCAACAAGCCTCATGGAAGCTTGTTGGTGGCTTAACACTTGTTCTTCCCAATTCTCTAATCTCCTCTTCCCTTGAAAGTTACTATGGTGTTGCTGTTCATCATGATGATTCTGATAGTTCATCATCTCCATTTTCTCTTCCTCTCCCATCATCAACCCACCCCTTTGTTTACAAAAAAAAAGATCCTTATTACATTTACTTATTTCTACTCAAAATACTAAAAACACACACGTGCAAAGCAAAGATTGCGTTTAATGGAAAGCCATGAAGTTAACTTGGAAAACTCAAGATCATGGGCTTAGAAGAATATGTATAAATATATCTAGAGAGAGAGAGAGAGACTCACAAAAGAAGTTGACTAAGGCTCCAAGACTCAGGAGGGAGATCATTACTTTCAAGCCAAGAACAGAGATTAGGGTTAGTAGGCAAAAAAGGTGAAGAACAAGATGGTGAAGAAGTCGCGGAGGATGGTGAAAAGTGCGGCAAAGGAGTCGGCATCATTCGTGGTCGGAGGTAGTTGTTGTTAGGGTTCATATGTGGCGGCAAAGGCCCCTGCTGATGGCTCATCAAAGGTGGTGGTGGCCTCATGCCGCCGCTTACGTTCCACCAATTAGGGTTTCCGGCCGCCATCAACTGTTGAACCGGTGAACTCTCCAACACACCTTTATTCATCACCTTCCTTCTCCACTCTCTCTTTCTCTCTCTCTCTCTAGATCTCTTTATGTATTTTGCTAATCAAAGCCTTTGGTGAAGAGAAGAGTCTGATTCTTAAGCTTAAGTAGTTTTAGTTATCTTGGAGAAGAGAAAGAGAGAGAAAAAGGAAACTCAAAACTAACATATATGTTCATCTTATTTGTTAACGTGTGATGTTAATATTTTTGATTTATTTTTAATTTTTGTCTGTTTCCTTGCTCTTTTTTTTTGTTCCTTTAATTTTATTTTCCTTTTATTAAATTTTAAATCATATATTTACTTTTTTCCCATGCTTTACCTTTATCTTAAAGTGGGGCAGAGAAAGGTGTTAGCTACTTTTATTATTTTAAATCAATATATGAGTTGAGAAAAATAAGCAAAAAGTATAGGAAAAAGGATTATTCGAATATTTTATATACGGTCTAATTTTTCTCAAAAATATATATTACTAAATAATTTTCGGTATGTCACAAGTGTCTTGCATCTATGGTCTATGCATCCGCCTTTTTCATTGAATACAAGTTTGATTATCTTTTCACATCTTTAATCATTCTTGAAACTTATTGATTTTATTTTCAACTTGTAAGATTGGTTCTTTGATCTAACGGTTTAGATTAATTAATTAGTTCGAGAGTCGCAATGATTATATTCTTGGCGCATACTAGGGTTTGAATATTTAGATACTAGCCGAGCTAACAATATTTTCCTTATTTACTTCTACCATGCTAGTATACTTATCACTTATATGGTTTCGTCCGTTGCTGATTAGTTGATGTTGAAAGAGTGCATACTATAGAGTTTTAGAGGGGAGTATATAATATTTATCATCAAGAACAATCCATATATCCATATTCTTTTACAAAAAAGGAACAATCCATATATCCAATTAATTAAAAAAATTAATTAAGGACAAGAAAGATTCTTCTAATTTTTTTTTTGAAAGAAAGAATGCTGACGTGGGAAGTTCTAAAATGTGTTGTGTGAGGTTCATAATAACGGAAATACATTTAACAACTCTGTATTTAACCACTCGAATCCGTAAAAACGAGACACAAAGTCAGTATGCGTCTTCAATACGCATCGGTTCATCAAATTGCGTTTTTTCTTTTAAGTGTTACTATATTTGTTCCTCATTTTTCGTTGAAAGGTTTAGTAAGAGTATAGTATATATATCATGATATCATTTACTAAATAATGAATTGAATAAAACAAATTAAAATTTAATATTATAATTTCTAGCGAGATCAAATGTCAACATCGATAAAATATCAATCTTATGCAAGATATGCTAAATGGATTAATATGGTATTTAGAATTATAATTTTTGCGGGGTCAAATTTTAAAATTTGTAAAATATTTATATCTTATACAGAATATACCAAATAGAATGTACACTACTTTATTTTAAAATTCATATAATAATTTGTATTGTCTAAATAAAAATCACATGATTAAAATTTTAAATCAAAAAATTTAAGATATTATTTTTTTAAACATCTAATTATATTGAAATAAACCGAAACCAAAAAGAGTTTAAATTTAAACATCAAAACAAACGAAAACAAACTGCACAAACTCACTTTGGTCCAATATCATATCAGTTGAAAATTTTAAAAGTCGAAATTTTTTACATATCAAATATAAAATTTACAAAATTTTAATGCCTACATATTATGCGGACCAACTAACTATTAATATATATTGTTGTGAAAGTATTCTCAAAAACTTTTCAGCATATGAAAGAATTCAGTATCAAATTAGAAATGCGTATTATTAATTGATGATAAAACTAATGAGAAGTGTTTGATAGAGTACAAAAGTATTTAGTATTTACCAACAAATACATAAATATAAACAGCTTTTTCCAAAATTACTAAAACTACTCTAGAAATATTATATTTTTATTTAAAATAGTTTGAAATCAGCTGAAGTTATATAGTAAATTAATTATTAAAAATACAAAATTAGTAGAGACGTTTTGCTATAAGAGTTCCATCAAAGACAAGAATTAAGTTTGAACATTTTTTCATGTTTTCTCTTTTTTAATCGCCACCTCATGTAAATATCGTAACTAATTATGTGCATATATATGTTGTTTTGAAAGTATATTTTCTAGTTATGTGGTAATTGTTAGGTATATACTACATATAAATTGTTTTCTGACCTCAATAAAAGAAAATAATTGTTTGGTCTCTATTCAACCCCATGAGAGTGGGGCGAAAAAGAGCTGGCATATTAAAATGTGGCTATATATATGCACCACTAGTTTTTTAATTTAAATTGAGGAGAATGTTATTTAAAAAACATCAAATGTAATAAAAATTGATTCGAACTCAAACATAAGATGACGAAGGCCTTGTGTCATATGTGACGTGCACAAATAGAACTTATAAGTTTAGCGCGAACGAGTTAAAAAAAAAAAAGATTAATTAAACAATAAAGTCCTAAATAAATGAGTTTTTGTTTTTGCTTGCCACCAAGAAGAAGACCAATTTCTCGGAGGAACCAATGTCCTAGGGTTTGGAGATCCCTAATATTCTGTCTCCCAGTGATTTCAATTTCCAAGAAATTCTTACATCTATACTTGCAAAACATATATACGAGTCAGAAAAAATAGTAAATTTAATTATACTTCTTTTGATATGGTGTATTTTATACACTATATTCGCAGTTTTGATGCGTATAAAGAACTCTTAGCGTTCATTTACATGAATAATCTAGCAGATTAAATATAACTTTCCAATTTGGTTTATATATTTAACTACGTATATGCGATCATGTACCATGGCTATGGACATTTTTTAGTAATCGGATTTACTAATATATGAAAATTACTCTAATAGTAGCGATTAGAATATGACAACACAAGTATATAACTTGGATAATGTCGCCGTATAAATGTCTTTTAAACTCGGACACATGTTCGTAATGAGTTTCATCTATGCTAACGTAATTTTTTTCCCGGCATGCTGACATAAATTATAGTTATTTTTTGTCACGTAATAATTTTAGTTTTCATTACTGAGAATATAGTATGATGTGGATAAACTCTAATGATGAAATTAATTGTGTGGATAGCGTTATGAGAGGATTTCCAATGTAAACATATATTTTCCATCAAAATGAAGTAACTCTATAATAGAGCTATAATAGAGTTGAATTTTACTCCAATCTTATTCCATTTTATTCTATTTTAGAGTGATAAATAGAATAATTAACAAACAAAAAGTGTAGAAACTTCATTTATGGAGTAAACCCACCTTAACTCTATTATGAAGTAAAAAATGCAGTGTCTAGGATTTCGATCAACCTTGGATATAAATATAGTGTTTGGTTTGAAGTTGATTTGGCGTATTTTAACGGCAGAATCATCCTTGTAGGTAAATTGGGTTCAACTTTAATAAGGGAGAATTCATTCTGGTCTGCCTCAGCAAGTATTGGCTCTTGGAATTGGAGAAAGTTGCTCAAGCTTCGTGATCGTGCTTTTGAGTTCACATCTGTTCGTGTTCGGGATGGGAAGAAAGCTTTGTTCTAGTGGGACAATTGGTCGCCTTTAGGGCGGTTACTTGATATTGCAGGACGTTCTGATCCTCGTCTTCTGGGTATTCCTCTAATGTCCTGAGTTGCGGATGTAGTTGCATTGGGGTGGCAGTTTCAGCGGCCAAGAACAGCAGCACTCCGCTTGCTGGTGGCGAGTATTCAGGACATCTCTTTCTCGACAGAAGTTGAGGAGCCTGACCAAGTTTGTTAGCGTCGGAATTCAAGTTCATTTGATGCTGAATTCTCTACTAAAGCAACTTGGGAGCATATCCGTAATAGAAGTAGCAATGTCTCTTGGTTTAGAGCTGTTTGGTTTAAGCATGCTACTCCTAAAGAAGCTTTTCTTACATGGTTAGTAGCAAAGGATAGACTTCCGACAGGAAATCGCATGATCAAATGGGGACAAAGCTCGTTGGTGAGCTGTAGCTTTTGCAACCATCAACTAGAATCACGAAATCATCTCTTCTTTCAGTGCCGATATACTCAAGCTATTTGGTTTCATTTGGTAAGACGAGTTATGGGTGTGTCATATTCTACCTCTTGGGACTCTCTGATTGTTGTTATTTCCCAAGCAACTTTGGCAAAGCAGCAACACATGCTTCTCTGTTTCGTATTTCAGCATGCACTGTACAGGATATGGAGAGAGCGCAATCAACGTCGACATGGCTCTACCCCTCTCTCTATTGCGGTAATGGTAACTCAAATAGATAGGGTGATTCGAAATAAACTTATTGCGATTAGACTACAAGGGGATCATGCTTACGATGCTCTGCTACAGCTTTGGTTTGCGACTCGACCGGGATAACACCATTGATTTGAAGCTCTACGCCTTTCTTTTCTCTATTTTTTCTATTTTTATGATTAGTTTTTATTCTTTGCTACTTTAATCGTTGGCTGCACTCTTTTGTAAAAAAGTTTTTTGTTGAAATAAGATTTTAACTTCCAACAAAAAAAAATGGAGTGTGGTTGAAACATTTTTTACTTCAAATTACATTTTACTCCATTATGAAGTAAAAAATGGAGTGGGGTTGGAGATGGTCTAAGGGCATCTCCAATGTAAAACTCTATTTTTTTCCTCTAAAATAGAGTGACTCCATAATGGAGTTGAATTTTACTCCAACCCTACTCCATTTAACTCTATTTTGGAGTGAAAAATGGAGTAATGAACAAACAAAAAATGTATTACTCCATTTATGTAGTAAACCCATTTTATACTCTATTATGGAGTGGAAAATTGAGTGGGGTTTGAAGCATTTCTTACTCTAAATTACATTTTATTCCATTATGGAGCAAGAAATAGAGTGGGATTGGAGATGGTCTAAGATATGAGATTGACCCAAATCTTGATGTTACAACAATTAGCATAAATGTATTTTATATATCTATGTACAAAAAGCATTGAAACCGAGAAATTTCATATATATAATAAGACCTAAAATCAGATTGGACTATTGAGATATAATGGGCTTATGTTTATGGGCTTTTGGATTTAGCATTTATTAGCTAGAGTTTTATGAGTTTTAGGTTTTGTATAAATATGAGACTTTATCGTTTTATAAAGATTAAGAGAAATATAGAAAACGTTTCCTAATCTTTTATGGTATCAGAGTCCTACGATTTTGGGATATTGTTCTTTGTTAAGTGTTAATCGATTCTCTCAATTGAGGTTTCAATTTCTTTTGGATGAAATGTTTGAGATTTATTTGATTGATTGTTATGGAGAAGATGAGAATTAAATAGGACATGGTGGTGAAAAGTCTCTTGATATTACAGAAGACGGAGTAGCGGAAAGCACTCCATCGAAGAAAATCAGTGCATCGATACATACTCATGTTGTGTGGGTCTCTAAAGTACTCTTTGAATCACAGACCAATGTTGTTGCAGCTGCTGATCCATATGTTGTATTACACTCTATTGTGGTACAGACATATGCTGTTACAGATGCTGTTATAGATCGATGTTGTCACATATCTTCTGATGTTGCTACAGATCGGTGTTGTCACATATTTTCTGCAGTTACAGATGTTGTACAGATCAGTATTGTCACATATTTTCTGATGTAAATGTAGTTCAATTTGAAGCACTAGCCAAGACCGACTTAAAGAAAGAGTAATGGGATCAAATATTGCGTATCATGGGGTAAAAATTAGCAAATTTGTCAAGTAGGAGAAGTTATTTTGATGATTGGATAATTGATAGTGGTACCTCGCACCATATGATAGGTACTTTGAGCGATATGACGAATGTTCGTAGTGTATCATCTTGTTTAGTTGGATTACCTAATGGTAAGACAGTGGTTGTTGATCGAGTTAGGATTGTCGCTCTCACAGAAAGGTTGACCTTGTATCAAGTTCTATTCGTTGAAGAATTGTAGTGCGATCACGTATCAATGTCACAGTTGACTGATGTATTGGGTTATTTTGTGCTTTTCTCTAGGAAAGGGTGTCTCCTATATGATTATGTGTTGCATACGATTGGTAGAGGAGAAAAGAAAGAAAGATTATATCTACTACAAGGTATCCATAAGATTTATAGCATGAGAAAAGTGAGTCAGGCAGATTCACTAGAAGTTTGGCATAAGAGAATGAGACACGCCTCAGAAAAGGTGATTAGGAAGATGCATGGGGTTGATAAGAGTAGTGTTGGTGTGTCAGACTGCGACATATGCTTTCGAGCGAAACAATATCGAATTGAATTCCCATTAAGTTTCAATAAAAGCAAGGAGTGCTTCGAGATGATACATTGTAATTTATGGGGACCATATCAGATGCCAAGTATGTGCGAATCTTCTTACTTCCTCACTATTGTGGATGATTATTCCAGAGGTGTGTGGGTATTTATCTTGGTTGACAAGACTCAAGTTGAAAGGAAAATTTTTGGGTTCTTTGCACTGATGCATAGACAGTTTGATAAGCGGGTGAAGATAGTACGAAGTGACAATGGTACTGAGTTTTTGAAGATGACAAAATACATCAGAAAAATGGGGATTATACATCAGACATCGTGTGTTGGTACTCCTCATCAAAATGAAAGAGTTGAGCAAAAATATCGTCTTATATTGAATGTGGCGAGAGCGTTGAGGTTTGAAGCAAACCTTCCAATCGAATTTTGGGGACAATGTGTCTTAAGTGTTGCGTATCTGATCAGTCGAACGCCATGTGAGTTGCACCATGGGAAAAGTTTGTATGAGATCATTTTTGGAGAAGCTGTAAAGTATAGCGAGATACAAATCTTTGGATGTCTTGCATATGCTCATAATCAAAAGCGGAATAGAGATAAGTTTGTTAGTCGAAGTAGAAATTGTGTCTTACTTAATTTTCCTTATGCAAAGAAGGGGTGAACTTTATTCGATTTAGATACTACATAAGTATTTGTCTCTAAAGATGTTAAATATGTTGAAGGAAAATTTCCATTCTCTGAAGCACAAGATGGTTCATGACTTGGGAAGGCAATTGAAGATGATGTTGTAGTTGGTGATAGAGTCGTTGATACAATGGAGGATGGATGGATTCAAAAAGACTCAGAACCAGTCTGTGATGCAGTGCATGTACCAGAGACTAAGATAGATAAAGTGCATGTACCAGTGACTGCGACAGATGAGCCAGCGCCTGTAGCAGAAGAGTCAGCGCCTGTAGCAGATGTGTGTCAATAAGAAACTGTAACAGAGGGTGTGTCTGAATCAGAAGCAGTAACACAAGCTAAGCATGTTGCAACAGATGCAGAGTTGGGACGAGGCATAAGGAAGAGAGAACTCTCTATCAAGCTAAGGGATTATGTGTTGAACACAGTGTATCATATGCAACCATCCACTGTAAGTCAAGAATTGAGTCAAGATTATGGTGTTAAAATTTTGTGAACAGTGATAAATTCTATGAGGCACACAAAGGTTTCTTGGCCAGTATAACTGCATGAGTTATACCGAAGTCGTTTGCCGAGGCAATGAAATGTCCTCAATGGAGAGAAGCGATACAATTGAAGATTGAAGCTCAAGAAAAGAATAAAACTTAGTATGTTGAACGTCTACCGTCTGGAAAGAGAATGATTGAATGCAAGTGAGTGTACACAATCAAGTACAATGCTGATGGAACGATCGAAAGGTACAAGGCTAGACTAGTTGCTTGTGGAAATCGATAGAAAGAAGGTGTTGATTACACTGAGACATTTTCTCATGTAGCAAAAATGAGTTAAGTTCGGTTGGTACTACAAGTTACTGCTGGGAAGAATTAGAAGTTACATCAGATGGATGTGCACAATACGTTTCTTCATGGAGATTTAGAAGAAGAGGTATTTATGAGGATATTTCAAGGTTTTGGGTCCTCACAGAAAGGGAAGGTGTGTCATCTGCACAAATCATTGTATGGTCTGAAACAGTCTCCAAGGTATTGGTTTGCCAAAATTACTGTGGCACCTCTTGGGTATGGTTTTAAACAATGTACAACCGATTATTCTCTGTTCTCATTAATGAATTCTTAGGTTCAGTTGCATGTGGTGATGTATGTTGATGATCTTGTTGTGACAGGGAATTCTCCTGAGGCTATTCAGAAGTTTAAAACATATTTAAGTGGTTGTTTCCATATGAAGGACTTAGGGAAGCCGAAATACTTTCTTTGGATAGAAGTTGCGCGTAGTGCATAAGGTATCTATCTGTCACAGAGAAAGTATGTCTTTGACATAATTGCTGATGTAGGATTTCTTGGTGGTAGACATGTCGAGTTTCCGATGGAACCCAACCATCAGTTGGGAAAGTCAAAGGAAAAAGTTCTTACTGATCCAGAAAAATATAGAAGACTCATTGGGAGATTGATTTATCTATCTGCGACAAGATCAAATATTAATTACTCTTGCTTAATATGTTCATATCATGTCGCAGTTCATGCATGAACCACGAGAGGATCATTGGTTTGTTGCATTACGAGTTGTTTGTTACTTGAAAGGATGTCCGGGTTTGGGAATCCTATTGAAAGGTGAATATAATTTTCATCTTACAGGTTGGTGTGATTCAGATTGGGTTGGATATCCTATCACGCGAAGATCATTGAATGGATGACTGATACAGTTAGGATCTTCTCATGTATCATGGAAGTCAAAGAAACAAAGTATCGTTTTTGTCGGCTGAAGCATAGTATAAAGTTATGGTTGCTGCATTGAAACAATTAAAGTGGATCAAGGTTGTGCTAGGATTTATGGGTATTATGCACTCTGGTGCAATGGATTTATACTATGACAGTAAGTTTTCCCTTCACATTGCAACCAATCTGGTGTTTCACGAGAGGAAAAAATATGTGAAGAGTGATTGTCACTTCATTAGAGATTATATTCAAGTTGGGGTACTACAGACAAAGCATGTGTCTACGACAGAACAACTAGCTGATGAATTTACTAAGGCACTTGTAGAACGTCTTTTTCAGGTTATTTTATCCAAGTTGGGCATTCGAGATCTCTATGCTCCAACTTGAGGGGGTGGGGTATTAAGATATAATGAGTTTATGTTTATGGATTTTTGGATTTAGCATTAATTAGCGAAGGTTTTATGAGTTTTAGGTTTTGTATAAATATGAGACTTTGTAAAGATTAAGAGAAAAATATAAAAAATGTTTTCTAATCTTTCATGGACATCTCAAATTTGTTGTTTTCATTGGTTTTTAAGTTCAAGTTGCTAGTAAAAATTAATAATTTCAATAAATTATTAAAAATTTTAGACTTTTTTCTTTAGAAAAGAAAAAATATAATTTTTGAAAGAATATGTAGGAATAGATTATAGAAAATATTTCATTTTATGATTAATTGTCTTTCACACAAAATTTATAACTGATTCTCTAAAATGTAATACACAATTTAGAATTAATTGTTTTAGAATTTAATATATATATATACATACAATACATATATATATATATATGTATATAACTCTAAGATATGATATGAATACAATAGTAAACATTTTAGACTTACACTTTGTAGGTTGAACCAACTATCATGGTTATGTAGAGTACATGTACTACTCATAGTAAATTGTATGAATGTGATGATCATATACCCAAAAAAAATTTGATATCCATATTGATGAAAGGTTGTAGTTCTTAAGTGTAGACACAAATTGTTAAGGGTGAATTTGGTTGATAATCAAAACGAAATTGATATTTAATTTTTAAGTGTGAAAAAATATTAATATAATATTGGAAGTGGATTACTAAATTATCATTCATTGTGAATAAAAAATAAAAATAAATAATTAAGGGTAAGAGTGATATTTTAGTTTTTTGTAGAATTTTTTTTTTGTCAACAAACGGACCACAACAGGCTGGTCCGATAGTCCATTAGCCCCCACATATTTCATCCACTCTGTGGTGGAGGAGGGTCGAACCCTGATGCTTAAAGATTGGCTCTGGAGACCCAACCACCAGGCTACAATGTCCTCGACAATTCTTTTTAGAATTAAAACTTAATTATTGTTTTTTTATATATCTAGTGGTATTTCCCTATTGCTAATTCATATGTATCAACTATTAAGTATACAAACTATATTAATATTTTTCGCAGCTATGGTAATAGGACCCTTTTTCAAAAATAAATATTTTTTAAAATTTTTCACGCTTATCTGATATATATGTGTATATATATGTCTTATTTTTTCGCTGTTTTTTGTTAGTCAGTTACAAATTAAATATTTATAGAAAAACTTTATTGAAATCTAAAATCAATTCTCTTTAAAACAAAAAAGTAGTCAACAAATTAAATTTTACAGAGTAATAAGAACTTTTGAGTTAAAACAAAAAATGGAACTTTTGAGTATTACAAAAGTTGAAACAATCTAATTCGAAATATATATTAATTGGTCCACAGTCAAATTGGTCCTTCCGATTCAATAGGTTTGAGTTTTCTTGCGAACACGCTTCCAAAATCTTTGTCGGAGAGGATGTGTCGTTTCTTCCCATATTTATTCTCTTCCTTATTTAATATTTTCTTTTTTATTCTTATTCTTTGATCATTTAATGCTTACAAACAAACACCTAGCACCAAATTCCTCTTTCTTGTCTTCCTCGAGCGTCTTTTTAAAAAAAAAAAAAAATATTAAATACATTCTTCGTAACTCTAGTTATTTATATACTTTTCTAAATTTTACTTAAGAAGGCTAAAATTGGAGGTAAATACGATAATCTAATTCGATTTGATATATAGTAACATAGAATGATTGGTTATCGAACCAATTATATTGTTAGTAATAGCTCTTCGACTCAAAATCAGCTATGATTGGTTGTGTAGTACTTATGTACCACAAAGTGAATATTGAAAAATATAACATTTACACCAAAAAAATGAAAGAAAATTTAGCTAAAAACAAAACTATATATATATATATATATATGTGTGTGTGTGTGTGTGCATCTCATGGGTAAAATCATTTACTTACGTAAGAGATTTTTGAGACGTTTGTGGGATATGAATCCGTATGTCTTTGTTGTTATGTATATAATTGAACAATCACAATCCACAAGAATTTTCAAAATTAGCTTCCTTTTTCTTTTGTAAAGTGAATAGTATTATTATTATTATTTGGAGTAGAAAATGAAATGTCGAGATATTACAAAATGTACTAAATACAGATATAATTAATCGATTATGTCACATAGTAAGAATCACTCCATAATTTTATTTTTTCTTGTTTGAAAAAAAATTTATTGAATGATTCTTATTGCTATTTTTATATATATATTATGTACTTACCATCTCTTTTGGTGAATTTGTACGCTCATCTCTTTTGGATCCACATTCATCTGACGACTGAGTTGATATTTATAAAAGTTTCAGTTGATCTTGCATATCATCACATATACATATATATATATATATATATATATA
>OVAN01002896.1:0-31303 GCA_900406275.1 Anastatica hierochuntica
TCGGCCTCTAGTTCAGTCGTCATTCGGTTCCAAGACTCGTTCGTAGGTTTGACGTCAATCGTTGTTTAGATATTTCTTCGAAACGATGCGGTTCTCCGATGGTCACGGAGGTTTCGTATCGTTCCAAAGATCGTAATGCGAGGTCTCCAAGAGTTATCCGTAAATCGTGGATGTCAACTTTAGCATTCGGGCTCTTTAATTGTTCGCGGAGGGATAGACTTCGTTGAATGATAGTTAAATTTAGACAATGACCAATCAAGACGGAGGTAAGTCTAGAAGATGTTAAGTCTTGACGGCGGTGAGTCTAGACGTTGGTCGTGTTTCCGAGTAAGCCCGATTAGAGATGCGATCTCGGACGTTGATTTCGAGATGACCATTTTTTACACCAACACTTCCGGTGGGCTTCGTGGTACTCTCCTTCTCCTTCCTCTTCCTGGCGGCATCACTGACCACAACAAGAGAAGCTTCGCGGCCTGAGGGCTAAGCAGCAGCAGGAGCTTTTGATGGAGGAGGGGGCATCAAGCCAGAAGCAACAACTGGGCCTATGTTCCCAGGAGTCTTCATGGGGATAAGAGCCTGTTCCCTGCTCTCAGAAGGATCAGGGACCTTAGTATCAAGGCAGCCTTTTCTTAAAAGCTGCTCCTTCTCAGCCCAGAGCCGATCTTCCTCCTCTTTCCTGGCCTTTTCCTTCGAGGCACTTGCCTCGGCAGCAGCTTTTTCGTCAGCTGCTCTTTTATCAGCAGCAGCTTTCTCCTCTTCTGCCCTTCTGGCAGCAACCTTTTCTTTCTCGGCCTTCTTACGACGAGCCTCAGCAGCTCGCTGTTCCAAGTCTGGAAGGACCACGCTAGGGCGCACCATCTCAGAACGGGGTAGCTGGATTCGGAGAGGAGAAGGCGGAGGAGGTCTGTCTGCTTTTTCTGCAATAACCCTAGCAACAGCTCGGGCGATATGATCAGGGGTGAAGAAGGCCCAGGCTCTATTTGAAGCTCGTTTCAAAGAAGCTATCACTTATTTAAGGTCAACAGGGAGAGAAGGTTTCTTGCGTTCTGGAACAACTACAAAAACAGGGAGAGAAAACGGATTAGAGAAAGTGAAGACAGGTAAAGCATGAACAAGAAGCGACCTAAAACAGGTCGGCAACCAGGTTCCAAGTTCCACATCCGTCGTGTGGAACCAACAAACTGCTCCGGCAATGAGTTGACGTCACCCAGGACGTAGAAGTACGTCTGCTCCCAGAGGTCATTCTTGCTGTTAGGGAAGGTGACCAGCTGCGGGCGATCGGAGATATAAAAGTGCCCTGTCTTGGCAGAATCTTTGAAGTTGGTGAGGAGCTCCAGCAATTGGACTCCTAGCTCCACATCTCTCTCGGCAGCAATAACCATCAAGCCAAGGATCGTCCTAATGCTCCCGGCTGTTAGCTGGGAGAAGGCGATGGTCCGACGCCGGCAGTATAGAACGAAGAGCTCCGACAGCGGGAAGAAGAGGTGGCTCTTGAGGAAGTAGGACTCGTAAAGGCAGAAAAAGCCTTCAGGAGGGGTCCAGGGTCTCTCTGCGGGGGTTGGGAGTTGAATAAACACCGAGTCAGGGATCCCACACTTCTCTCTAAAAGAGCTGATTGACTTGGGTGTGCTGGTGTTCGGCGCGGCGTTGAAGAATGGAGCGACATGAGCGATGGCTAACGGCACTGCTGGAATCGCATAAGCAGGACCAGCCATCTCGGTCTCACCTTCTCCCTCTTCCACGATAAGTGTGAAAGGGGAGAATTCCTCTCTCTCCTCAAGAGTCGGGACGGTAGGAGGGGAGATCGACTGGGGAAGAAGGGAGAAGGGGTCTTTCAGCGGAAGACCCTAGAGTGTCTTTGACCACGAGAGACGAAGATACGGGGCCTTGACCGGAGTTTGAGGCAGACGCGGAGGCGGAAGGGCGTTTCGTGGGCTTCTTGCGAACTAAGGGAGCAATGGGGTCCATGAAAGCTTCGAGGGAGCAGAGGAGACGTAGAAGAACAGGGATTGCAGGGGACGAATTGCAGGAAGGAATACAGAAATCGCGAAAATAAAGCAAATAGATAAGGAGAATAGAGAAAAAGGAGCAAACCTTTCTTTTCTTCAAAGGGGAAGTCGAATCGTAATGAGGAGGAAAGACAAAAGGTCCCACCTTTCAATGACACGTCTCTTGAGCATGGTGACGTGGGCGGCGGATTAGACGCGTCTAGGACTCACGAAGCAAATCAAATCTTTCCAAAATCTCGCTACAAAAGATGTCCAATTCAAGGCGAATCCGGTTCGTTTAAGGCAATTTGGATCGATTTAGTCCGAATCGGGAAAATCACAGTCCGCTTGCCTTAAGGGGAGCCAATCATGAGATCCTGATCACGGGATCTCCGATCAGCTTCCATAAACCAAGCTCCGGGGGGGCTATTGATGGAGGTGATACCCATCATGTCCGGTTCAGAGTAAACCAATCCAAAAAAAACCAGTTGATGGTCCAGGAGTCCAGTGGGCCGCCATGGCCCGATAAGAAGAAGCCGACCTCTCGCATTGAAGAAAAGAGAGGCCCACACAGTTTAAAGAAAGGGTGAATCAAAATTGATGAATCGACATTGAATGAGAAGGGTTAATGTGCATTAATGGAGCAGTTACAAGGAGAAGAGAGGATAAAAGGAAGAGAGGAGCTCACAAATGGGGATCGGTTTTTTCCTTATGAGCAATTGTTAGCAATAGAACTTTGTACTGATAAACTTAATTTTAATAAAATTCTCATTTTTCCCAATCACGTACCAAATCGCATACCCCGTATTCTTGTGTGGATTTCGGATCCAACAAATACAAATCATTTACTTTTTCTCTAATGTACATTATTTATTATCATAATGTTTTCAGTATTATTGTTCAAATGATTAACTACATTACTAAGTTAGATTTGTATCAGAAAACTTATTACTAAATCTTTCATTTTTATCTTTTTAAAAGTTATTTTTGCATAATAAAATGTTAGGTAACTTTCGTATTGTCGGGATATGACATCATTGACATTAGGCATGGGCATACGAATCCTTGGATCGAGTCGGATCAGGTCGGGTCTCGTCGGATCTGGTATTTCCGGGTAAGGCAATTCAGGACCCATTTAGGAACCGATTATGTTTCGGTTCTTATCGATTCCGGGTCGGGTTTCAATTTTTTTATAAAACCCGAAAAGGACCCGGAATGTGGATTGGTTCGGTTCGGGTTCGGGTTTAGACCCAAATTATTAGAACTGATCCAACTTGTAAAAACAAAAAAAATCTTAAATGAAAATACATGATCAAATCCCAATTCTTCTTCATTCTTGGTTACAAACATGAGTCTAAATTTGCAACATAAGTGCATTTTAACAAAAATCAATCGAAAGCTATAAAGCAAAGAAGAAGACAAGTTCTAAGACATAAATAACATTGTAACAGACTTTGAAAAGTGAATTGAAGACTTGAAGTGGAATTGAAGACTTGAAAACATGTGATAATGAAGAACATGATATAAGACAATAAAATATCTAGACAAAGAACATGTGATAGACTAATTGTTTCACTTTCACCAGAGAGACATATACACAAAGCATTTCGAAACTCTCATGATCTAATCCTATACACAACAAACAACTATTTCCAAAGTGAACAAGTTACCATATGATAGTCCTAAAAAAGTTAAAATAAATATTAAATACTTACTCATTTTATAAAGCGTATAAGGAGTTTATTGAGCTATTGTACTTTGTCATTCTGCAAAGCTGCATTTACCCTCAAACTCTACACAAAAATGAAACAATACAAAGTTAGACTGTATATTAAATAGACAATAATTATAGAATAGAGACTTATAAGAACTTGCCTCTTTGAAGTAAATCATGCAATTCAATTTCATCAAGCATCTGTTGAATTGTCACCATTCCTCTTTCATTCATGTGGATATCACACTTAACCCATTGTTCAGTACACATTAGCACTTCAAGCGTATAATGAGTCAAGCAACTTCTGTGAGGATCAAGAATACGCTTTACTAGTACTAAATGCATACTCAGAGGCAACAGATGACACTTGCATGGCAAGAACATCTTTAGCAATTGCTGCCAAGACTGGAAACTTTGAACTGCTTATCTTCCACCATCCTAAAACATCAAAAGGTATTCCAAGAGGATATGGTTTTGGAATTTCCACTTTCTCCTTCAAATACAGCTTCAATTCAGTGCTTGAATCTTGAAATACTATCTCACTCACCATCTCATTGTAAACCGTATCAATTCTTTCATATCCATTCTTTCATATCCAGTATGAGCTTCCAAATCCGTTCTGTCAAATAAGTCTTGTGAATCATGACCACTCCGAGAATCTATCATAAATGGATGACCTTGAGAAGATGGAACCACAAATGTGTCATACTCTTCAAATAACTGCTTTAAAACATCATCTACAGACTTGTAGAGCTCTTTTGGTTTTGCACTGTCTTTCCCATAGAGCATATCAAAACAGAGACATGCAAACTTCACTTTCTTTCTTGGGACAAAGACACTTGCAATAATCAATATCTTGTTGATATCTTTCAGGTCATCCCAATATTTATCAAGTTTCTCTCTCATTGCTTGGCCTTGTTTCTCAACTGCTCATCTTGACTGTTCTTTAGTGATATCAAATTTCTCTCTATAGTTACAATTTCATTGTAACATTTGTAGGAGTTAACAAATGTAGATGCAGAAAACACTAGAGTAGAGTTATAGAAGATTACCAGAAATTTTATCAGAATGTCTACTTTGTTCTCTTCTTCTGGTGGCCCAACTATGCTCTTTCCATCAGCTTTCTCTGCAAAATGGTCATTGTAAAATTTGTCTTCAGCCATCATTCTCCCAACTGCAATTCTGAACTTAGCAGCTCTTGAAAGCATGAGGTAAGTTTTATTCTATCTTGTCTTGCAATCCAAAA
The DNA here is from genome assembly GCA_900406275.1 of Anastatica hierochuntica. Classification (NCBI taxonomy): domain Eukaryota; kingdom Viridiplantae; phylum Streptophyta; class Magnoliopsida; order Brassicales; family Brassicaceae; genus Anastatica; species Anastatica hierochuntica. The sequence goes on from OVAN01002896.1 coordinate 4,949, forward strand.
TTAAACTACCCCTTGTCATCTTCCCTGATTCAACTTTTTGTTCAAAGGCTTCTACTCTTTTAGAAGAACCTCTCACGTAATGAACATCATTCCTAATCGCAGACACACTAGTATCAACCTCACTTAATCCATCTTGAACCACTAAATTGATAATATGGGCAGCACACCGTAAATGCATCTATTCTCCACCTAAAACTAATTCATCTGCACTAATAGAGCCAAATGAATCCTTAAACTTCCTAAGAGCAACATTTTTTGTTGTAGCATTGTCTACTGTAACAGTGAATTTTTTTTTTATTCCCCACTCTACCATACAATCTAGTAGAACATCACTAATAGTCGCACCTGTGTGATCAGAAACAGGCTTGAATCTAATGATAAGTTTCCTCAATTTCCAGCTTGTATCAATGAAATGTGCAGTGATGACCATGTAGCTTGCTGAAGTAGTTGAAGCAACCCAAATATCTGTAGTTAGTGATATCCTTTTATTATAAAATCTAATCATTTTCATCAAACTTGTCTTTCTTTTCACATACATCCCTATAATGTCTCTGGCAGTGGTTCTCCTAGAGTGTGGCTTGCAGAGGTTGATCTTGTTGCAGAAGTATCTCCAAGCAAGGCTTTCAATTAATGCCAAGGGCAATTATGCTAAGACTAACAACTCATTTGATGCTTCCCTAAACACAACTTCAAAGACTTTTGCTAGCTTAAGTTGGCCACCTTCACTAGTAGGATTCATAATGTGTTGATTATGGTTCTGACTTTCTTGCCAAACTTTGTATGCCTTGCAAGACTTGAGATATTTCCTTAAACAAGATGTTCCATTAACAGTTGAACAACACATTATTCTTCTGCAGTAGTTGCATCGACATTTGTTCTTATCCTCATCATTTTTTGAAGTGATCCTAAACCCATGATCTTGAAACAACATTTATCTTCTTCGTATTAGATGGACTTGGGCTATCTCCACTTCTATGAACTTTCTTTCTTTTGCTTACACTATCAGGACCAGCATACCTAATATCGTCGTCAGTCTCCTCTACTCCATCATCATCATCATCATCATCTCTTTGTCTTACATTTTCAACTTGAGGTGAAGACGTATCCATTTGCAATAAAGAAAAGAAACATAACATACATAAGGGAGAATCAAGTCACAAACAAAATACAAAGCAACTAAGACAATAAGAGTTTAACATTGAACAACACAACATATGAGACATAAGATGAGAGTATGAGACTATGAGTCTACGACTAAGACATATAAACCCAAAACAATGAGAAAAAGTTTGAAGCATTAGAAATTCGCAGTTTGGTTCCATTTCATTCATTCGACCAATCAAACACAAACCTCATAAGACGAAACAGACAGCAAAAGGAAAAAAAAAACAGATATAGCAGACATCAGAAACAACAAAGAACACACCAAGAGAAGTAATCTCCGGCAGGAGAAGCAAATAGAGCAGACATCAGAAAACTTAGGCGTACATGCGACTGATTTCTCGACAAAGCCGATCGATTAGGTCGCCGTGAATCTTCTAAATCTTTTAGGTTAGTAAGTGATTCCAGTTTTACTAATGAGATTACGAGGTTTAGGGTTAAGATAGGTTGAGATTTGGGAGGGAATCAAAAACGGCAAAAGGGGAAGTAGGTTTTCGTGGTCGAATGTTAAGGATCGAATTTTGTTTTTGTATATATGTATAATTGTATATGTATGTATAGGTTAGTTGGGTAACCGATCGAGTATCGGGTCCGAACCGAGACCCGAAGTCACCATCGTCTTAGAACCGTTCGGGTCCTAAGGAACCAGATTCGAACTGAACCCTCATTTTTCGGGTCAGTTCCGGATCGGTTCTTCGGATCCGGTTTTTATGCTCGTTATAAGGTTTCCAACTCTAATATTCATCATATATCTTATCAATGTAGTTAGTATTTTTAATAACAATTTTCGTACTACGAACTATAAATATGTAGTACTACAATATTACCAATTACATAAATACATTAAATTAACAAAAGATTCAAAAAATGATGTAGTCATTTTTAGTATATGTCAAAATTAGTAAAAACAAATAATAAGAAAAAAATTCCTGCAACGTAATAGTGCGGGTAAATTGTCTAGTTAAATTCTGTTTAAAATGTTTCTTAAGTTTTATGTTTAAATTCATCACATTTTTGGTAGGAAATTCAACTCCATTGTAAACATATATCAAAAAAGACAGAAAATATTTTGTTGGGAGATTTGGTGGATTTCACAATCAAAGCATAACGTCAGAACACTTCAAACTTTTGAGGCCATACTCTCCATATTTCCAAAAGTCAAATCAAACCTAATGGATTAGTCTTTATCCCATACCGTTGAGTTTGATAATTAAATTAAATTAACATTAAATAAGCGCAACCGAATATTTACTCAACCATAACGTAATCTACATTCACACGACATTGTAAACTAAGCATATAATTCAAAACTCAAGTAGGAATTTAGAAAATAATTAGCATCCAGTTTTTTAGGGATATAAGAATAGTATATACTTGTATGGATAATAGATATACAATTTTGAAACTGAAAAATGAGTATAAATACTTTTTCAGTTACATCTTTTCTTTATTGTCTATGAAGTAAAGTAACTCAAGAAAAAATTAATCCCAAACTAATTTTATCTGAGACAGATTAGTAAAGTGACTGGGTCAGTGTTTTGTGCAAGGAAGGGAAATTTTATAGTTACCATTTTTTGAGATGTTACTTTTTGAAAAGTGTACTACCAACTAAACCATTATTATAAGCTAACTTATAAAAACAATGCGTAACTAAAAACAAATCAAGATCGATCATAGTGTTCATACCAACTCTTTCATGGTTTTAATGTGAAAATCATACATGGAGAATCATAAAAAGAGGACCAACAATAATAATAATAATCCAGAGGAGATTCCAGAGACTTCCTGATTGCAAAACACACACACAAACACACTCCTCTGCTACCCTTTTTGTTTCATCCCTCGTCGTACCTACGAATTTCAAAAGAATAAGTAAACAAAAGAAGAAAGAATGATCGATCGATACATATACCACTCTTCAGATAGTGGTTTCAGAATTGAAATGGTAGATTATATTTTACCTGGCTGTGAAGAGGGTGAATCCAATGATATACTGAGGGTCATTTACTCATCTGTGAAAGGAAAGTGATTTGTTTGTTATTCGCTTTGGATAATCAAATCCAATCATACGCAGCATTGATATTTAAGCATGTCACAATAGAAAACTTTGTGACCTATGAAGTAAGTAGTTTAAGCTTAATGTCAACTTCCTTCTACAACTGTACATGAGTAAGAGCTCATGCTAGATTGACAAGGATACACAAGAGAGATCATTGAATTGATTAAACAAAGACTAACTAGATTTAGAATAGCTTATTTCACTCTAATTTAAATTTTCAGGACAAACACTACGCAACTACCTTCTGGACTAAGAGGTTCAACAATATTCGAGTCGAAACATAATCTGTGGTTAGCAAAGAGAGCCCAAAAAAGAAGCTGTGTAGAAAACTCATGAAAGTGCGAAAAATATTGAAGCTGATCTGCACAATGTGCAAATCAGTAGTCTGCCTAATGTGCAGATCAGAAGTCTGCCTAAACTTCACGACGATCATAAAAAAAAGGCTAAGAAAATAGTATGTATTCAAACAAAGCAACAGAGAACATATATATCAGCAGATGAAGAGAGGCGAATCACACGGAATAAAGTATCATTGCTAGTTTTTGAGGCTAAACAAGAGAGTTCAGCAACCACTTCATTGGTAGTGAATCAAGTCTAACAAGCTGAAACAAAGTGGAACATTAAACAACAGCAATCAATACTTGAGTACTAGAGAACTATACATCACTATCCTCAAGTTCTCTTAATGAAGCTTGAACCCTATAAATCTCAAGAAAGATCTAAACTTCAAGTTCCTATCTATGGCAATCTTTCTGAAACACTAAGCTAAGATATTCCAAAAGATTCCATAACTATAACCAGACTAAGCCACCACCATCAACCTTATATAGCAACTCAAAGGCAAGAGAATACGAAAACCACAGAGAAAGACAGCATTGATCCTGACCTTTAATGTGTTCATGATGAGCAGAAGCAGCAGCAATGTTAGCCTCATGTTCATCATCAGCATCATCATCGTCCCTACCTGATTTGACGGTGACAATAGCTTCCCGAGTAGCTCCACCGTTTCCAGGAGCAGGACCGTCGCGATCATCAGGATATCTAACGACAACGATGGGACAAACACAGTGGTGAACGCAATAGTCACTAACAGAGCCAAGCTTGCCGTCACTTCCTCTCTTCTCAGCTCCGAATCCTCTGCTTCCCATGATGACGGCGCTAAGGCCAAGCCGCTCAGTCTCGAGACATAACCTCTCTCTCATATCGTGATCCTTAACTATGTGGATCTTGTGAGGGAACCCAGCTTCCTTCAATGGCTTCGCTAGATCCGCTATCTTGGAGGATGTGAAGGCATCGAAATCCTCCTGACTAGGCTGCCGTTGAAGACCTTGATCGGCGGAAGAAGGAGGCTGAGTTTGGAGAGGAAGAGGTCCCCAATCGGCGCCGAAGAGAACGGAGGTAGGAGAGACATGGAGAATGACGACGGCGTCTCCGGGACGGATGTAGTGATCAACAGCCCAGCGAACAGCGAAGGCGCTTTCTTCGGATAAGTCAACGGCGACTCCGATTTTACGGCGAGCACCGGCGGTTGGGGTAGGAGTAGCGGCGGAAGGAGTGGAGGAGGAGTGGTGGTGGGAGTGGCGAGGGGAAGAAGGGTGATGGATCTTGATGTTTGGGAGATGAGGATGATCGAAATCTGGATTCATGTTTGATTCTTCTTCTTCTTCTTCACTTCAACAAAAACAAATTGTAGAAACTTTGATTTTTCCGATGGACAAGAGGAGGAAGAAGAAGCGTTTTTGTTTGTATATAAATTTAGTTTAATGTGTTACTTAATGCTAATTGGTTGGATAATGATAAATATTTGAAATTTTCTATTGAAAAACACGAGAACGTGCTGAGTGAGAGAGAAATCAGAGGGAGCTTTTTATTTTATCGGTTTCGTTTCCTACTGGGCCGTTCTTTTTATATTATTGGCCCAACCAATATGTCAAATTCTCGATTTTGTTTCTTTTGTTTTTTTTTTTTTCCAAACGATTTTATTAGTTATTGTCGCTGTCAAACAATGTTGTTATACATTTGGGAACACAGATAAAGGATTCAAATAATGACATATCCGGAAATTGTAGTTTCGAAAGATAATCAGCGACCTTGTTTGCATCACGCTGTACCCAGACCACACCTGATTCCGCGAATCGGCCCATCCATCCTTGAATCTCGCAAATTAAGTTATGATGGGTGAGGCTACAGTCTTTCCCATTTAGCAAATTTGTGACGGTTTTACTATCTCCTTCAAAGATAACTTTGTGATAGCCTTTTATCCACATTTGTTGCACCGAAATTAATAAAGCCTGTAACTCTGCCTCGACAACATCACCACAAATATTTCCACAAGCGTGTCCAGATTCCAAATAAGTTCCATTTGCATCACGAGTTACCCATCCTGCCTGCGACTGACGAGGACCGCGGAAATTAGCATCAAAGTTGCATTTGATAGTACCTAATGGAGGCCGGCTCCAGACCGAGGGCCTTAAACGGTATTTCCTCGCTGTTGGTGTAAGGGTGGTAATGTTAAGTGTCTCTACAGCATCTTGAAGAACAAGCCCAAGGTCATGGATCCATTGGCTTTGTTTTTTCTGGTATACTAAAAGGTTCCGAGATTTCCATAGGCGCCACATTGCCCATACTGGAGCTTGACGATCAAGGGGGGAAAGTAATGGATTAGTATTGTTTCTGATAATTGCCGCCACTTTATCTTCAACCGGAGCATTACTGTTTAGGATTGTAGGATCAGTAATATTTAGGCCTCGCCAAACTGCCTTCGCGTAGTCACATGTGAAGAATAAATGTTGTAAACTTTCCTCTTCTTTGTAGCATCTTTTACAAATGACGTCTGTGGAAATACGTCTTTGCCTCAGAGTCGTCCCTACTGGTAGAGCCGATGACAACACCCTCCACAAAAAATGTTTTAGTTTCGGAGCGGTATTCATTTTCCAAAGGGCATCTTGAGTATAGAGTTTCCGGGGACCAATGGTGTGTCGCTGTTATCAATATGTTTAGCGAGGCGGAAAGCCGTTTTGACTGTATAGTGGTCTTGCGATGTAAAGGCCCAGCCCACAAAGTCTCTTTCCGAATATCGGCTTAGTCGAAGACGCTCGATAATGGCCACATCCTCTGGGGGAAAGTTTGCGACAAGTAGATCATGGTTCCAGGTAAACGTCGAGTTGGAAATTAAATCAGCGACAATAGTAGCATTGGTGAGAGGTCCATGGATTCGCCGTGGAGGGCGCGGTGTTGAATCAGGAATCTAGTTATCCGTCCATATTTTTGTGTTTTGTCCATTACCAACAATTACTTGCATGCCTTGTTGGACCAGATCCCGACCTTCAAGTAACGATCTCCATATAAAGGACGGTTTCTTACCTAATCGGGCCTCCATGATGGTATTGTCTGGGAAGTATCTACCTTGAAGAACTCGCGCGACAAGAGAGGACGGGTTGTGCATTAACCGCCAAACCTGCTTCCCAAGCAGTGCCTTATTAAATTGTTCAATGTTCTGAAACCCTAAACCTCCGTCCCTTTTAGATGTACTCAGCCTATTCCAGGCAAACCAGTGTAGGCCATGTTTGTCGTTTCCTTTACTCCACCAGTACTTTGCTAAAGCTGCTTCTATATCTTCATAGATTCCTTTCGGGAGTTTGAAACAGTTCATTGTATAAACAGGTAATGCAAGCGCTACTGTTTTAACTATTATCTCTTTTCCCGCTTCCGAAAGAAACTTATTCGACCAGTTGCTTGTCCTCTTCTGCACTTTTTCTACTATGAATTTGAAGATGTCTTTCTTTTTGCGTCCCACCTGTTTTGGAAGTCCAAGATACTTCCCATTTCCACCCTCATTGTGGATCTGAAGAATATTCCTCAGTTGTGTTTTGACTCTTGCCGAAACTTTAGAGCCAAAGGTGATGGCAGACTTATGGAGGTTGACTGTCTGGTCGGACACCATTTCATACTTACGTAACGTGTCCATAATAGCTTTGCAGGACCGTGGATAGGCATGACAGAAAAACAGAGCATCATCTGCAAACATTAAATTGTGCAACGTCGGCCCCGACGCACTCAACTTAATGCCCTTGATCCGGTTCTTGCGGGCCATTGTAGAAAGCATATGAGTGAGGACTTCAGCACATAGGATGAACAGGTAAGGGGACAGAGGGTCCCCTTGTCGGATCCCACGACCATGACTGATTTTACCCATTGGATTCCCATTGACCAATACCGAGAAAGAAGCTAATTCGACACAGGCCATGATCCAGCGGATCCAGGGAGTCGCGAAGCCCATAACTAGCATTTTCCGACGCAAAAATTCCCATTCCAGCCTATCATATGCTTTTGTGATGTCTGTCTTTAAAGCCAAATAGGATTTAGCCCACCTTTTCCTGGATTTGAGCGAGTGGAGCACTTCATGGGCAATTATGACATTGTCCAATATATTCCTTCCGAGTATGAAGGCCGCCTGGTTTGGTGAGATCAGGTTTGGCAGGTGTTCCTTGAGCCTAGCTACCAGAATCTTAGCGATGATTTTATAGCTCACATTGCAGAGGGAGATAGGTCGGAAGTCCGTTATCTTCATTGGTAGGTCCTTTTTCGGAATCAAGCATATATTTGTATGATTGCGCTGCTCCATCATTTGCCCAGAATGGAAGAAATCTAGAACCTCGGCAATGATATCAGTTTTGATATCTGGCCAGAATTGTTGGAAGTAGGCTGCTGTGAATCCGTCCGGCCCAGGCGCCTTAGTTGCGCTAATACTAAAGATGGCAGCCCTTATTTCATCTTCCGTGACCATTTTGGTAAGCTTCTCATTGACGTGCTCTGATACGCGTTGTTCAAACCCATCAAATACGCTATTAAGAGCATTATCGTCTCGTCCGTCACTAGTAAAAAGTGACTTGAAATGTTTTTCTGCTGCCTGTCCGATTTCATCATCACCTCGGTATACATTACCCGCTTCATGTTCTGTTGCTAGGATTTTATTCTTGGTGTTCCGCGATTTGGTCTTAGCGTAAAAAAACTTGGTGTTTCTATCGTCGAGGGTGAGCCATTGGTTTCTACTCTTCATTTTCCAGTAATGCTCTTCATCTTTGTAAGCTTGATTTAAGTCATTTCGGATTGCGTTCCGGTTTGCAGTTGAGCAGCGTGGGTCAGAGAAGGCTTCATCCAATCATTTTTTCAGATGTATGATTCGTGTAGCAGCATTTGGCTTATTATTCCGCTTCCAAGTCGATATAGTTTTCCGGACTTCCTTGAGTTTCTTATCAACTGTAGTGTGACAGAGCCTTGGACTTGTCCAAGTTGTTGATACTTCTTTCTGGAACTGCGCGTCGGAAATTAAGTTGCTATCATAATAAAATCGGTGTTTCTTGACCACAGATGGTTGAGTCAGTGATGTCACCAGCGGACGGTGACCCAAACCTTCAAACGGTAGGAATTCCAGCAGGGCCGACGGAAACAACGCGAGCCATTCAGAGTTGCCCATAGCTTTGTCAAGGCAACAACGTACGTCATGGTTGTGGCGTTTTCCGGTCCAAGTAAATCTATCACTGATGCTCTTAAGATTATGGAAGTCACATACTGCAATCATTCTTCGAAAATCCGTGAACGTATATTCGGCTCTCTTTGGGCCACCTTTCTTTTCGTCATTGCTTGCAATCTCATTAAAGTCGCCAATAATGAGCCAATGGCCACTTCGAGAAGTTGATATTCGTTCAATTCTTTCCCATAAGTGATGGCGGAGTTGTGTTTCAGGAGGTCCGTACACAAAAGACAAGTCGAAACATATTCCATTAAAAGAAACAGTACAATGAACTAGATTTGCAGAATGAAAATGAACAACAACATCAAGAGACTTTTTCCAGAACAAAGCTATACCGCCACTAAGGCCTTGGGGCGGAACCGTGAAGTAGTAATCATATCTGATTTCCACGCAAGTGTCGCGAATGTAATCATCCTTCTGTTTTGTTTCGAGTAGACATATTATGTCCGGGAGATACTTCCTACGTATCTCCTTAAGGCGTCGAACCGTCAAGGCTATGCCTAGGCCTTGACAGTTCCAAACGGCCGTACTCATGGGCCCCTGTGGTGGTTTCGGGCCCACCGCGCCTCCGTCGTCATCATCGTCACGAGCCGTGCCACTACTTTCACCAATTTCCAAGACCTTTTTCTTTCTTTGACCCATCGACTCCTCACTGTCCTCCAGCTTACTTTTCCGAGAGTCCCCATCATCATCAATCTCCATTTCTCCATGATCACTAAGAGTGTGATCGGTGCTCAAAGGACTCCCTGGCTGGGAGTGAATAACCAGTGGCATTTCCAGCCTTGGTGGCTCCTGATTCATCAGCGGCAAAGGCAGCACATCCAGCGGTGGAGCCATCATCGGAGGCGGAGCATAGTGGAAGCCATTTTGCAGCGGCAGATTAACCCTTGGGTCAATCGGAACAGGGTTCCCACGGATCAAATGGCCAGCGCCAAAACCATTTGGATTGTGATTGTCTGCATCATCACCATCTTCATCATCTGGTGGCGGAGGTCCGTTCGGCAGGAGACACGCACCTGAGTCGTGGGTGAGCATGCCACACTCAACACAGACACCACGTAATCTCTCATAAAACAACTGAAGCAGTGTGTTTACTCCCGACAAGAACTGGAAATAGCGCCTGAACCGGAGTGGCTGGCAAACATCCCAGTCAATGAGTACCCTGACAAATTCGACCCGAACCGCCACAAGAGGATCATAGTCGATTTGCAAGAGTTGGCCGATGGCTCTCCCAATCAAAGCAATTACTTCACGATTCAGAAACTGCAATGGGATGCCTCTGATTTGAACCCAAAAAGGGATGAAATTGAGTTCAAGAACATTCAACAGTGGATACCATCTCTCCATCACCAACATGCGATCGGCAAAGGACCACGGACCGCGGCGAAGGACGGCGTTCATCGACTCTTCTGACGGGAAAACAAACTGAAATCGTCGCCCTTGAAGGATACGACCATAGACGATTCCTAACAAACCCCAAAGACGAGGAAGATGCGCGATAATCGTTCGTATGTTCTGGCGTCGCGGCATCAATGGTCGGCCAACCACCACGAATTGATTCTCTCCCGCCGCCTGGATCATCGCCTCCGGCGGCAAGACAACGGGTTCATCATCGATTCCAAGATCTAAGTCATCAAACTGCCGGAAATTGTTAGCCATGGCTTTTTGTCGGAAGTTGAGGCGTTTTACAGAGGAGAGAAGAGTGAATCTTGGTTGCAGAGGATGGAGAAGAGAAAGGAAGATTTGCTTATAGATGGGGTCGAAGGATTGCCCCACTACTTCACGACGCGAAATTGAAGGCATCGTGGACACATGCATCTGTTGCGTCGGGGAGGAGGAGTAACCGCCACAACACAACGAGATAAAATCTCTCAACCGCCTGTTGCGGCGAGTTACAAATCGGAAAGCAATCGGAATGTTGTCGGAGGCGAAGTAGTTACCAAAACGCGGCATTTCAGAACCAAAAAATCGCATTGTATAAATTCTTTATTTAATAATTGAGAAGCACACTTTAAAAAAAAAAAAATTCATTTTAAAACATTTATCATTCTTTGTTTCTTTTGTTTTAATTTCTGTATGTTATATCACTTTTTTGTATATGTTATATCATTGTAAACCTATCAAAAATGACGACCTATCGATTATATTTAATAATGTAGTAGAGTTTGATTCGCGCGACCGCGTGAGTGGTTTTTTAAATTTTTATTTATCAATTTATGATTGATCATGTTTAAATTTTTTAAGTATCGAGTTAGGGATTTCCAGTTATTTCGAGTTTTGAATTCGGGTTCAAGTTCAGAATTTTAAAAAAATTTCGGTTATTTCGAATTTCGAGTTTAGGTTTAGTTTTAGGATTTTTCGGTTTTTCGAGTAACTGCACATGTTCGGATACGGGTTCGGTTTGGATAATATTCGATATCTGAAATACCATGAAACAATACCCATTGGAGTATTTTTTATTTAAAACATTTAAAACATCGGATGATCAAACTTAAAATTTTATAGTAAATATAATTTTTTTTAAAAGGCGTATCTTTATAACTATATTTTTTACAACATCGAGAATCTTTGATTTGTGAAAGAGTAATTAGAGTCAGTTTTATTTCTTTTATTAGATACATTAGATATATTTAGTAAAATTTCTAAGACACATTAAATTTTAAAAAATCACACATATAAAACATTGTGTACTTCTTTTTTAATAGATAAGATAGTAGTACATGCAATCACTATAAATGACTTACTAGCTATTTCCACAACAAAAAAAATTTCTACATTAAACTAATATCTATGATAGACAATTTTACCTATGACAATTTCACCTATAACACTATCACAACCAAACAATTTTACTTGTAACATTCTGGAGTTACCGATAATTTTTTACATTCTCAATATGCCAAAATACAATATCTGTTGCAAATTCTTAACTCATAAGCGTTAAACTTTTAATTAACCACTAGATTGAAAAAACATTGTACCTTATCTTCTTGTCCGTACAACAAAAAGTAAGAAATTTATCTTTTCTTCTCCGTCGGCGTCGATCTCGACGTCGGCCCCCACCCGCCGAAATGGCAAAACCTAAGAAGCCAAAGAAGAAATCAAAAAGGGGTTGTCCCTCTGGAAGCCATGCCTCAACTCCTTTAAGCTCAGTTTCGAAATTCATTCAATTGGACTCCGTCAAGCCTAACGGAGACTCTTCCTTCTTGAAAACCCAGAAGGATCAATCAATCGAATCAGCTGCTACTGAAGCCTTTTCCTCCGCCGTTATCGACGGTAAAGGAAACCTTTCTCCTAAAGCAGATCTAGATCCAACTCAAGCCCATAAATTGGAATCTGCAGAAATAGAAATTGTATCAATAGAGTCTTCAAAAGCGGCTCTATTGAAGCAGAAGACTAGATCTTCAATGAAAACCTCAAGCCCAGCAAAACAAAATGGTGACAACATAGTCGGAGAAATCGAAGGTGAGAAGAATGCGAATACTCAACTTCAATGGAAAGACCTCGTCTCGGGGAAGAAATTAAATCCTAAAGAGAAACCTTTTCTTCTGGATTCCGGTGAACCTTGCGTGAGAATCCCAACTCGGTGATTGAAAAGAACAAAAAGGCTTGGGATATGTTCATTCTAGGATAATTCTACGAAGAAGCTCCAGCTCGCGGTGTTTTCTGTCAACAAAATGGAGGATAACACTTACCTCTTCAGAGTGTCGTGTACGTTAGCTCAATGCCGCATACGAAGCCAAAGTCTCTCGCAAATAGATGGACAAACGATGTTTGTGGAAAAATGGACACCGAGCCTAAAACCGGAAAAACCGTCCCTGTCAAGAGTTCCGGTGTGGCTAGAATTCACTAGTGTGCCATTACAATTCTTTATTTCTGATGACCTCCAAGAGATTGCGGCAATGGTGGATCATCATGTCTCCCCTTCATCTTGTAACCGCTAATATGACAAACATAGAGGTTCCTAAGATCCACGGTGATTGATCCAAGGAAAACAATACCCAAGACTGTGAATGCCCAGTTCGAATCAGGCAAAATTGCGAGAGTACATGTCTCAAGTCCCTGGCTCCCATCCTTATGCACATTCTGTAAAAAAAACAGCCACACCATTTCGAGATGTAAGGTTGGACCACCTGATTGTCCTCTTTGCAAATCAGTGAAACACCAGAAGAAGAACTGTCCAAAGCTTATCAAATAAAATGGGAAGGCCCCTGTAAAACTTCTCCTCCCTATTATCTCGCAACAACCTCCTACAACAATCAAGAAAGGAGCTCAGACCTCAGGTAATCTTTTCAATTCGGCCAAACCTCAGACAAGTGTCATGTGGCGAGTGAAACAAAAGGTTGATGAAAAGCAAAGTGGAGAACCTTCTTCTGCTAAACACTCTAGAGGTTCCTCACTAGTCTCTATACAACCTCAAATATCAGAAAAAGAGATGGGAGGAAACATAAGTATTGATCTGCGACAATCTCTCCTCAGTCAAGGAGCTTCTCAAATCCTCCCAGGATCCCATTCTGCATCTGAGAATGAGGTTGCTTATGAATCTGAAGATATCACGGAAGATGATGATAATCCTGATGAAGAAAATGATCGGTTCATAGAAGTTATTTCAAAGAGGCTCTTACGGAAACAAAAGACCAAAGCATGGGCAGAGGCCCATTAATCTCCTCTAATTCAATTCCTTAGATGGATCTTTTTTGTTGGAATATTAAAGGAATTAACGACTCTGTAAAGAGGATAGGACTACGGAAATGGCTTAGGAAAAATAAGTCGGTCTTTGGGGGACATATAGAATCCCATGTCAACCTCGAAAAGTCTCAAACTATAATAAATAGAGATTTCCCGGGTTGGAATTTTGAATGTAACTACGAATATTTGGAGCTCGGCTAGATTTCGATGTTATGGCATCCGTCGGTTATAGTAAGGATTATCGCTAAGTCTTTACAGCTTGTTACTTGTGTGGTAAAGCTTCTCTCCGTTAGGAATGAAATCGCAGTGTCTCTTGCTTATGGATCCAACCTTAAAGACCAGAGAACTCTTTTATGGGTTGAGATTGCCCAATTAGCTCCTCACTTCTCAAACATGCCATGGACTGTTCTTGGAGACTTCAACCAACACTTGAACCCCTCCGAACACTCTTCAGGGCACCCCCGCTCTATCTTCGTAGGTACGAGGGATTTTCAGAACTGCTTATCAACCTCATCTCTTTATGATTTGCAGTTTTGTGACATACTTTCACTGGGAAAAATAAAAGCTCTTCAAACTTGGTTGCGAAGAAATTAAACAGGATATTGGTAAATGACTCGTGGTTGTCCGCTTTTACTAATTCCCTGGGAGTATTTAGGGAGCCTGGAATCTCATATCACTCCCTATGTGTTTTTTTCTTAGACACACTCAAAGAGAACAGGAAGACCCCTTTCAAGTTCTTTACTATGCTTAGCCATCATAAAGAGTTCAACGACCTACTTTGCTCGTTTTGGTCATCTTCAAACTTCGCAGGAACTGAGATGCTCAAGATATCAAAAGAGGTTAAGGAATTAAAGGGTTGTCTCAGAAACTTCAGCAAAGACAACTACTCGGGAGTTGAGAAAAGAACTGCTGAACCGTTTAATGATATGTTAAATTGTCAAGAACAATTTCTTCTTCATCCCTCTGAGATAAATTTCTTGAGAGAGAAAACAACACATATTCCCTGGTTAAATTTACCAAAGGCTGAGGAATCTTTCCTTCGCCAAAAGTCGAGAATCAGGTGGCTTAAGGATGGAGATTCCAAATCGACTTTTTTCTACAGATCCTTACAGTCAAAACAGTCCCAAAATCACATACATTATCTTATAGACTGTCATGATAGGATCCTAAACTCGAAGGCAGACTTGAGGGATCACATAGTTGGACACTTTGAAAATCTGGTGGGTGGTCCCGTGAACTCTTCTCCAGCTTCATCTCAGGTTTTAGAAGATATCGTAATGTTTCGATATTTAGATGTTTTTAGAGAGAAGCTATCAGCTAAGATCACAAACCTGGAAATAAAAGAGGTCTTCTTTGCTTTGCCTAAAAACAAATCATCGGGTCGGGATGGTTATCCGACAGAATTCTTCACGGATAATTGGGACACAGTCAGGGTTGATGCTACAAAGGCGGTGTTGGAGTTCTTTAACTCTGGGAGATTACTGCAAAAGTGGAATAGCACCTCTCTAACACTTGTTCCAAAGAAGCAGAACGCAACTCGAGTCGGGGATTTCAGACCAATAGCTTGTTATAACACCCTTTACAAGGTTATCTCCAAGATTCTTGCAAACAGGCTAAAGAAAGTTCTTCCGAGTATAGTCTCCTCTTGTCAATCTGCCTTCATCCCATGTCATTAGCTGGTGGAAAATGTTCTTTAAGCAACCGAGCTAATCAGCTCTCCAAGGTACTCTATTAACATCAATGGGGAATTATCGAAAATTTAAAAGGATCGAAGGGACTTAGGCAGGGAGACCCGCTTTCTCCCTACTTATTTTTTCTTGATCTTAAAGTATTCTCTCAGATGATGTTCCAAAAATATGCCTCTGGCCATATTGGTTATCATCCTAACGAGGCAGAAACTCAAGTTTCCCACCTGGCATTTGCTGATGACTTAATGGTTTTCTTTGATGGGGAAAAGTCTTCTCTGGAAAACATCTCTCATTTCTTTGAAACTTTTGCAGAATGGTCGGGTCTTCGGATGAATATTCAGAAAACGAAGCTCTACACGGTTGGCATGAACCAAGATGAAACTACAAATCTGTCTGATTTTGGTTTTAGAATTGATTCTCTTCCAGTCCATTACTTGGGCCTACCGCAAATGAACAGGAATCTATGACTCACTGACTATGGGCCTTTAATTCAAAAGATAACAGATCATTTCTCTTCTTGGGCTTCAAAAACTTTATATTTTGCAGGAAGAAAAGAGCTTATCACCTCAGTTATATATGGCTTTTTAAACTTATGGATTACGACTTTCATTCTTCCAAAGGGTTGCCTCAAGAAGATCAAAAGTCTCTGTTCAACCTTCCTTTGGAGTGGAAAGATCGAGGCGAGAGCAAATATAAAAGTTTCTTGGACCAATGTTTGTAAGCCACAAAATGAAAGGGGATTAGGACTAAGAAATTTCATGTTGTGGAACAAAACTCTTGCACTACGTTTGGTGTGATTGTTATTCTCATATTCCAACTCTTTATGGGCTACTTGGATTCGAGGAATAAGAATGTGAGAGGAGAGCTATTGGGAGGCTGACTTAAAGAAGCAAAGCTCATGGACATGGAAATATCTCTTACAACTTCGACCACTAGCGAGGTTGTTCTTGAGATGGAGGTTGGGGAATGGTAAGAGGATAAACTTCTGGTTTGATAATTGGTCTACTATTGGACCCTTGCATCTCCTGTTTGGTGAAGACAGGTTACGACAAACTGGTATCCCCTCCAATGCAACAATTCATCAGATCGTGACAGATACAAGGTGGAGAATAAGAGATGCGAGATATATGAAAGTAGAGAGACTACACATCTTCTTGTCTACTATCATTTTACCTCTGCAAGAAGACACTCCTGACAAGGTGTTTTGGGTTATTCAAGATCAGACGCTGGAGAAATTTTCTACTAAAAAGACTTGGGAAGTAATTCGACATAGAGGACCAAAGTTGGACTAGACAAAAAATGTTTGGTTCAAAGGTTGTATACCGAGATACGAATTCCACTTTTGGATCACGCACCTTGACAGGGAACCGTTACGATGCATGCAAAGAAGTTGGGGGTATGCAAGTTCCCTCTTTTTGCTGCCTCTGCCTCTCCCAGGAAGAAAATAGGGACCACCTGTTTCTCAAATGCAAGACCAGTGAAGATCTTTGGACTTACGCAACAAGAAGGTTATTGAATTATAGCTTCTCCTTCCACACTTGGTTTGCAGTATTGTTATGGATGAAAGAAGATGAAGATAATGCATAAGTATCTTGCGGAGAATGGTCACACAATTTATTATCTCTGTCATTTGGCGTGAAAGAAGTACAAGGCTTCATGATAATATCTCTACTGTTTTAGAATCGCTATTCAAAGAAGTCGACAGGGGGATGCGAGACACCATCTTAGCTAAAAGAGGAAGGAAGGGATTCATGAACCTGATGCAAATCTGGCTTCAAAATGAGTAGGATTCAGTCACTATGATTCCTACTGCATCTAGGATTTTTTCTTGTTTTTATTTTTTTGGCAAGAATGAATCCTCTCGATTAATTACACTTTTTGTAACCGCTTAAAAATTTTGTATCATTTAAATTAATGAAGATTCAAATACCTATCAAAAAAAACTTGTAAACATGTTTTAGGTGTGATGTGTGCATAAATTGTTAGACAGTAGTTTATATGTATACTAGGCGGTGCCCGCGAATTCACGGGTGTAAGTAGAGGTGGAAAAGTACTTGAATATGAAGAATTGAAGCGAATCCGACCCAAAAAATGATATTGAATCTGAAGTTAAATCGATAAAATATTTGTATGGATGCAAAACTTCAATAGACAAAAAACCGAAACCGATCTCAGCACGAATCGAAATATTCCGAGCATCTAAAAGTATCTAACTTATTATTATATACTTAAATATATGAATTATTTTAGTTGTAATATCCACAATATATAAAGTACCCGAAAGTATCCGGATTATCATAAAAAATGGGTTATTGAGGTTTTTAGGTATATTTGGATTTTTCTATATATTTTAAATGTGTATCAAACCTGCAAAGATATGAACCGAATAGAACTTAAACATCTAACCACGAAAACTCGTAACCCGAACTAACTCGGCTGAACTCAAACGGATACATGAACACTCGTTCGAGCATCCACCCTTAGATAAAAGTATTATATGAAAGATTTAAATATAATGTGATATTTTTATGTTTACTTATCATAGTAAAATATATAATATTTCTTATATATTTTTCATTTGTAATAACTAAAATGTGATTTTATTGTTATATATTTTCTAATCTATTAAATTAAAAATGAAAATTTTTTCAGTTGCTTGGTTAGTAATTACTCAGTAACGAAAACGTTTTCTAAATGGAAAAACCATTGTAAGATTACGATCAAATATACAAAAAAAAAAATTTTAAATGTTGAATGTAAAGATTTTATATTTTACTCAGTTTCTTAAATTATTTTCTACTTCAATTTTCTTTTAGATCTAGTTAAAGAATCAATTTTGTAAATCAAACATTTAATACACAAACAACAAAAATTGATATAAACATGCAAAAAAAAAATCAAATTATCTATAAAAATATCGATAATTTAATGTAGAGCATGTAAGATTAAATTCCGTATAAATATGGTGATATGTATGAATTTGAGTACTATTTTACTTTTCATTTAAGAATCAATATGAATTAATGTATACGTAAAAAAGATTGTATACAATATATAATTGATCTAGAAAAACGGTCGATATAAATTAATATACTTATAGTTTTCAATATGAAAATTTTTATGAATTTTAAACAAGGAATAATTTTTCTATTAAATATATATATTAACTTTCTATAAATTTTTCATCTTTTATGAAAAATTCCATGATTCTATTTCTTTTCAACATTAAATATTTAATATATCTATAATTTTTAAAACTGATATAAGTTGATTTTGATTCAAAATAATTTCTAGTTCGAAATATATTGTATATATTTTATTTTTAAAAAATAAAATAATATAAGATGATCATACATCTACCTACTTAATTTATCCAATCAACTCAACTGCATTATTTTATAAATAGTAAGGGTGTCAAAATAGGTAAACTAAACCAAACCGACCCATATCCAAAGAGATTGTAAGCTAAATGGATCATGGGTTAACCCAATCCATTTAGCAAATGGTTTGGGTCAACCCAGAACTCATTAAAATTAATGAGTTAGTGGTTTTAACGGTTTATCCATTAACTTTTTGAGTACATAAAATAATGAAAAACTAAAATAATTATCCATCAATCGACTTGCGTTTTTGGCGGGGAAAAACGACGTAATTTACGTTTTTGGCGGGAAAATTGATGGGTTTACGGTTTTGGCGGGAAAATAGACCGACTTACGGTTTTGGCGGGAAAACCGATCGACTTGCGGTTTTGGCGGGAAAATCGACCGACTTGCGGTTTTGGCGGGAAAATCGATCGACTTGCGGTTCTGGCGGGAAAACCGATCGACTTGCGGTTTTGGCGGGAAAATCGACCGACTTGAGGTTTTAGCGGGAAAATCGATCGATTTGCGGTTTTGGCGGGAAAGTCGATCGATTTTGCGGTTTTGGCGGGAAAATCGACGGATTTCTGTTTTTGGCGGAAAAATAGACAGACTTACGTTTTCAGCGGGAAAATCGACCAACTTGCGGTTTTGGCGGGAATATCGACCGACTTGCGGTTTTGGCGGGAAAATCGATCGATTTGCAGTTTTGGCGGGAAAATCAACCGACTTGCGGTTTTGACGGGAAAATCGACCGACTTGCGGTTTTTGCGGGAAAATCGACCGACTTGCGGTTTTGGCTGGAAAATTGACGGACTTGCGGTTTTGGTTGAAAAATCGAAGAATTTACGTTTTTGGCAGAAAAATAGACAAACTTATGATTTTGACTTGAAATATGGACAAATATATGTTGTTGGCGGTAAAATATACAGACTTACGGTTTGAGCGGGAAAATCGATTGATTTACGTTTTTGTCGGGAAATCGACGGACTAACAGTTTTGGCGGAAAAATTGGCAGATTTATGTTTTTGGCGGAAAAATAGACAGACTTATGGTTTTAGCGGGAATCTCGTAAACCATTTCAATCCAATTATATATTTGAAGATAATGATATGATGATGACTATGATGTTATAATGATGTGACAATGATAATTGAATGATGATGTGATATATTGAAGATAATGAGTTAACCCATTAGAAACCATAAACCATTTCAATCCAACCCATTTCAACCCAAACCATTTAACCCATTAACTCATTTGATCCATTAATCCATTATAACCCAAATAATCAATTCATTTGGGTTCATGGATTGTATTGGATTGGATCAACCCATATAATATTACCCATTTTGACATTCCTAATAAATAGGTTATAATTAAAAAAGCTGATTAACATCATTCTCTCGTAAATTAACTCAACAACATGTATATTTAAGACATGTTTAACATAACAATTTAGTAAATAATTTTGATCAAAGAAAAAATGCAACGGCCAACGGATAAAGAAGATAGTTCTGGCGCAAAGTATATAGGATTTTGACGTACATTATCCAAACTATTAATCATAACATGAAATAACTGAATTTTATTTATAAATACAAACTAATATGTATATCCGTGTCCATCTTATTTTATTGGTAGATACTTGAGGAACACAGCTTGTTTAAAATTCTAAAAATAAATAAAAATTTGGGAACTGAATTCATAAAAAAAAAAGTTCAAATACTTTTCAATTAAACATATTTTGATATAATTATAGTCATCAACAATAGATGTCACTTTACGAATTTGTAAAATTAATTTAACAAAAACTCTTTCGGTTAGAAAAACAACCGAAATTTATTTTTTAAAATTAATACTTCATTTTACTTTATTGATTTAAATCAAATATCTAGTGCTTTTAAAAAAAAATCCATATGTATGTCAAATCCATTTTGTCTTAGCTAAGAGTAGCACGGTACGACATTTAATATTTTCTTATCCACTTTGTGAATCTAGTTTTCTATTTTTTCTTTCACCAACAGACATATTTACCACTGAAAAAGTTAAATATCAGCAATATATATATATATATATACACGAACACAATATAAAATATAACCATAAAAATCATCATTAAATAACACGATAATTAATATTTTTTATATAAACAATATATACATAAACATAGTTATTATGCATCCAATGAACGAAAAAATATTTACTGAATAAAAAACTTCAAAATGTAAACGTCGTAAGAGACATAGCATTGGGATGATGCTTAGTATCAGTATCATTTGTTTGGTGATAATCATCGTCATAACTCTCAATATATTATCGGGAAGAAGCATACAAGACTAGTAACTATCAAAGCTAATCATTTGTCCCTATGATTCCTCTACTTGATCACCATCTTCTTTTTTCTTATTTTTCTTGTCTTCAACCTTATATAAATATAAAATCAAAATGATATTGTTTATTGATTTGTATGAAAAACATATTGAACAATTAAAGTGCTTGGGTTATACTTTTTTTTAAAAAAGTTTTCAAACAAATCTAATTTTCGTAAATCTGAAATCTAATGTTTAAAATAAATATGATTAAATAATCTACTATGCTAATTGCCGACTATTAATCATTTTTTACACTTACAAAAATTTCACTTGTATCATATGTGATATCCATGAGCTCACCAAAACCTAGGAAATTAAAAAAGAGTTATTATTCTCGATCAAAACTTCTACAATTAAAATATCTTCTCTAAGTGATATTTTAAATTCATGTGGAGTGGTTCACGATATTGGATCTGCATCACCGACATCAAATCCCTTAAGATGAAACCATCGTTGATTAGCAATCAAAAATGATATGAATCTTTGGACATATGTTGAGGGGATCGTTGCATATATTTTATCATCCTGGAATAAATTATATTAAAATTAAAATTATGAATAACAAATAATATATGTACAACAAAGATTATGTTGTTATAATAATAATACACATTATTTTTGAACGTTTTTAATAACCTAATAAATATATAACTCGTCGCTCAAATCTTACTCATATATAACTTAAGTGTTAAACAAAAGTTTAAATGTTGTCACGTGCATGCAAATAAGTATTTAACGTGCATGCAATATTAAAAATATAAACATTTAAATATACTTTTTGATCCGCTAAAATAGCCTCGAGAGTTTCACTAGATGAATAACATTGACGCCAAACACGAAGTATTTTCACGTTTATGTTCCAATTACTACGTAGAAATGGTTTAAGATCACTGATGAAAAATCAAATTTTAGTAACGACATCGGGTTTTTTTTACTTGGTAGATAATAAGTTTGATCTTGCATTTTTCATATGTTACAATCACCCATATTTATTCATTTCAATAATCTTGGAAGCCAAAGCATTTTAATAATTATTTCTAAATTTATCCTGATGATTAATTATCCTTTTCTATATTTGTTAATCGAATTTTTAGGAAATGTCCTTAAACCGTTAAAGTTGAATATCTTGTAATTATGAGTTAATGGAGTTAATGATTTTTTTCCTATTCAAATTAAGATATTCTTACCTTAAAAAAGAAAAATACTACGATATAATAAAGGTCCGCTAAAGTTAATGAAGACAATTATTTTTTCTATTCAAGTTAATAAATTTATACCTAATGAAGGAAAGTTAACAAGGAAATTTATAATTTCGCATTCTAAAAAAGGGAAATTAGTTATTTTAGAATTATATAATTTTATACACTGATATACTTTTATGATTTTATTAAAAACGTATGTTTAAAATATGTGAGAGTATAAAAATATCCAATAAAACAATATATGTGATTTAAATTAAAAATAATACTTAATCTCACACATCTATAATGTACATAATAGTTTTCTGATTTATAATGTATATTCAAATATATGATAATTCAAAGATGGTGATTAAATTTATATTTTTGTTTCATCGTAAAAATTTGATAATTCAAAGACGGTACTCTAATTTGTATATTTTTATTTCATGATAATCTAATGCCTACAATTATCAAAATATGACAATTTAGACCGATATATTATATGATAATCTAGTAACACCATTTTTTAAAAAAATATTACATAACAATTTCCGAATTATGATGCAGATTTTTTACTTAGCAAATGTATATTATTTAGGTAAATTTAAGTACATATTTAATTGTATAATTTAAATGTATATTATATGATATTTTCGAAATTTGTATATAAACAGAATAATCTAATGTTTGGTAATATAGTTAAGAATTGTTGATTTAAGAAGAATGTTTGACAAGTGTATTTAAGTAGTTCATGGTTTATTTGTTTATTTAGAGATGAATTAAATAAACCAAAATTAAATTAAAAATCCAAATCCTTCAACCAATCATATTATAAGGTTAATGTTGAAAACTCTTATATGAGTGACACATAAGCAAATTTCACTTAAGTGTAATTTGATTTAATATATAGGAGGATATTTTTCCGGGATAAAAACAGTCTAAGAGCATCTCCATTGGAGAACCTTACTAAAGGTTCTTAACTTTTTTTTTGTGAGATTTTTTTTTTTAAAGTAAATTCTGACCAATCGTGGGCCGCCACGTGTCGTGGGGCCCGCGTAAACAGTGTAAGAGTTGGCTCTTATTTAGTAGTTTTAAGGGCATCTCCATCCATGAACCTCTCAAAAAATCCTTACCTATTCATGGGTCCCACCATTTTATTATTAAAAAAAAAAAACAAAACAAAATTTTCGGCCAATCACGGACCGCCACGTATCCGTGAATAGTTAAGGATCAATCCTTAACTAAGGTATTTAAGGATTTCTCTCTCCAAAAATCCTTAACTATTCACGGGTGGGACCCGTGAATAGTTAAGGATTTTTGGGTTAAGATACTCAGGATGGAGATGCTCTAAGAGTTGGCTCTTAAAACAAAATGAATATTAAATTCATTTTTATGTTAAGAACTTTGTTAAAACCTCCCATCCGAGGTGGTCTAAGACTACAGAATGAATATTGGACAAAGATGAAACACACAATTCTTCAAAACATGACTGATTCTGATATAAGTAAAAGAGAAAGCTAGAAATGCACATTAAAGTAATCATCAATAGAAAACCAAAGAAAACAACTAATTGATGAAATTTCATGTTATATAAATGACAAAAAGCTTTAACAATATCTGTATAAATATAAAATCTGACGAACTAAAAACTGTCAATATTGTTCATACCCATTGCATAGACATCCTATGATGTATACCCCTCATTTCCAAAAATACAATCACACAAGACTTTTAATAACTAGTATGAATCAGTAGTAATTCAATAAACATAATCAATCATATACAACTGATTTTTTTAAAAAGTTTACAATCTATTGACACTACTAAGTAATAAAAAAAATGCATTGAAAACCTGAGAAATCAATTTTGGTAAAGCAAAAAATGTAAATTGTTAAAAAAATCAAATCTTAAGAACTGGATGAGTATGCAATATCATTGGAAAAAGCTAGGATAGCAATTTGATAAATTTAAGATTTTATCACAAATCAAACTAATTATTACTATACGATTAATCAGATTTAGTAAACCGAGAAAACATGAATCATGACAGCATCATTGCCTAACTAATGAAACACAAAAACGGATCCAAGCCCCAAGATCTGACACAGCTTTAGAGAGAGAGAGAAGTTTCATGACACAATTAAGGAAGAGAACAGAACATAAGTCTAAGTGTTTAGGTTAGAGAATCTCATATCAAACAACCAAAAGGGTAATCTAAAAAGCTGAATCTTTCTTTTGATTCAGCCTTCAATTGCATACTCCAAAAAAGAAGGGCTTCTATTTTTATCTTCTGTTCAATACTTTCTTACTTAATTGTAAAAATTATCCAGAGATGATGTTTCAAAAACTCAACAAACATTTAAAGCTTCAAGGACAAATCAATGGTGGACGTAGTAGAGCTGCAATCACTCACTGATGTATCCCCTGAAACCATTTTACCATATTTCCCTGAGAAACCTTCGTATTTTCCCGGAAAAAACTCGTACTCCTTCACGTTTCCTGTTCCATTTATAGGGCTTATGCTCTCAAATTCCTCCATTGATACCTAAACCGCACAAGATCAACAACAATGACATATCTTAGTTTTTTCTTATAACATCATGTACATATATGTATAAATTAATGGATGATGTACCGTATGATTAGTGATTCCATGATCATAAAAGAAGCATTGGCTTCTCTGATCTGGCTGAAGAAGATAATGATCATTTTCATCCAAACGTTTCTTCTGCAATAAAAATAAGAATCATAAAACGTAAAACCCTTAAAAAATACTAAAAACTTTCGTTCTTGCAGATGATGAAATAAAAAACAAACCTTGAAGCAAGAAGTGTCATACACTTGAGGATTTGAGATTGAAGAGAGATCATGATGAGCGTAAGTCTCAACAAAACCCCATGGAGAACAAACCGGGTCGAACATGATCTGATGACCCGACCCGATTCCGCCACTGTAGAGACGACGGCTTCTTTGAGCACATGAAGACGTCGTGTTCGTGGTGGGTCCACCACCGTAGCTTGGAAAGCCTTGTAGGACAACGACCGGGTCGGGTACGACGGATAAACGGCGGGTTGGGTTATTAGGGTTTGGTGCTGACGTGGCTACTCCTAACGTTTTCTTCTCGTCTTCCTCTATGACTCGCTCAAGCTTTGCGATACCCATCCCTCTCAGGATCGGTTTCTTCTGGGTTTTTGGATTTGTCTTCGATCCAGGTTTCCGACCACGACGACTCTTACGTGGCGGCTCTGTCGGGATCTCACTAAAGTTGTTGACGAGTTGGGTGTTTCTCACAACCTCGTTTTGGTTTCTACCAGAGTTTTGGTCTGTTGGCATGAAGAAGAGAGAAGTCGCCATTGATGAAATGATAAGCTTCTTGTTAGAGAGAGAGATGAAGAGGGAAAGGCAAAAAGCTTAAAGTCTGTGTGTCTTGTTTCAGATCTTCTTTCTTGTGTGTGTGTATTTTGTTCATATACTCAGACAAAAGTACTTAGCTGTGTTTTTTGCTTCTGTTATTTCCAGGTACTATATGAGGATAACCCTATCTTCTCCTTTTCACTTTTTTCTTTTTTTACTTTTTACCCCCTATCTATTAAAGTTTTTTTTAACTCAGAAAGAAATTAGGTGGTAGAATATCTTAATTCTTTTAAAAAATTTGTTATTAATTACTAATTCTTATAAAAATTGTCTGTATTTAAAAAATTTATATTCGACTATGAAGTGAGTCTAGAGTTCGTGATAGTACTGTCATTATTGTATTACTCCTTGGATTCATCTTGGGTAGAATGTGCGTATATGGTTGACAAAAAAAAAAAATGTGTGTGTATATGAATTGTTAGGGCATCTTTATTGGAGATGTTCTTAGAAGTGTTCTAAACAAAAATAAAAATAATAAAATAATAAATTATATATTTTTATGGTGAAGTGTTCTTAAAATTCTTGGAGCACTCACCAAAATGCTCTTATTTGAGAACACTTTGGTGAGTGTTCCAAAAATTTTAAGAACAGTTCAACATAAAAAAATATTTTTTATTATTTTATTGTTGTTTTTTTTGTTTAGAACACTTCTAAGAACATCTCCAATAAAGATGCTCTTAGTGAGAAAATATGTTTACTTTATCTATCTTATTAAAAAGAAAAACATAGAGTGATTTTTCAAAATAAACATATTTAAATTTTTATTAAATGTATCTAATAAATTAAAATAACTTTAATTACTCATTTATATATTCCAACAAACTTATAAAAATATTCTAATATTATTTTGGGAGACTTACAAAAATACACCTTTGTATTGACTGTTTTTCAAAAAT
>OVAN01002897.1:0-31303 GCA_900406275.1 Anastatica hierochuntica
GCTTTTGTATCCGGTCGTTTGATAACGGATAACATCTTAATAGCTCATGAGCTAATACACGCGTTGAGAACCGATCAAGTTATATCTAAGGATTTTATGGCGGTTAAAACGGATATTTCAAAAGCTTATGATCGTGTGGAATGGATTTTTATTGAAGTGCTTCTTGAGAAACTTTGATTTGCTAGGCGTTGGATAAGTTGGATTATGGGTTGCATTACCACGGTTTCGTACTCGATTCTACTAAACGGTCGTTCTCATGGATACATTAAACCCGAAAGGGGTCTACGCCAAGGAGATCCGCTTTCTCCTTTTTTTGTTTATCTTGGCTACGAAATATCTAGTGAATATCTTAAACCAAGCTGAGAGTGCTGGTAAACTATCAGGTATACGTTTAGGGCGCTCCGGTCCATCTATTCACCATTTACTCTTCGCCGATGATTCACTACTCATGTGCAAAGCTAACCATGAAGAAAGCGAGGAACTACTTTGATGCCTCTCGTTGTATGGGCAATCATCTGGCCAAATGATCAACTATTCAAAGTCCTCGATATTCTTTGGCAAAGGGGTACAGGAGGTCGCCAAAAATATAGTGAAAAGAAACTTGAACATTGCCACGGAAGGTTGTGAAGGCTCGTACCTCGGGCTCCCTGAATGTTTTAGTGGTTCCAAGAGGAAACTTCTAAACTTCATCAAAGAAAAGCTACAAAACCGTCTACATGGGTGGTTTGCAAAATCTCTCTCACAAGGCGGTAAAGAAATACTTTTAAAATCTATTGGCCTCGCTCTTCTGGTGTATGCCATGTCGTGTTACAAACTTCCTAAAAGTCTTGTTGATAAGCTTACCGGGGCTATGAGAGAGTTTTGGTGGAGTGCTAGTGACAAAAGAAACAAGCTGCCTTGGATAGCTTGGAAGAAATTGTGCCGGAAAAAGAGAGATGGCGGTTTGGGTTTTCATGATATACAAGGCTTTAACCAATCCTTGTTGGCGAAGCAAGCTTGGCGCCTTTGGTCACAGCCAGATTCTCTCTTAGCTCAAGTGTACAAGCACTGCTATTACAAGTGCCGATCATTCTTTGATGCCAAGATAGGTGATAGACCTTCTTTCGTTTGGCGAAGTATTGTTTTCGGCAGAGAATTACTACAACAAGGACTGCTTCGTACGATCGGAGACGGCCAAAATACACTTGTGTGGCTGGATAATTGGTTACAAGATGGTCGGCCTAGATCTCCTTCATGCCCAGTAGAGGATGTAGCACTAGATCTCAAGGTATGCCACCTTTTAAACCCTGCTAATGGTAAATGGAAAGAGAATGTGGTGCAACAGATCTTCACGCCTAGAGACGCAGCAGCTATTCTCAACATGAAGACATCTACGGATGTTCAAGATTCTTTTCTCTGGCCTTTCACAAATTCAGGTGCTTATACATCGCAAAGTGGATACAGATTATGGGAGGAAAATTTGAATCCCCGTGAGGAAGATAATGTGAAACTCTCCCCGGCTGAACAGAACATATGGTCTCGGATATGAAAGATTCCAACGTCCCCAAAACTCAAACACTTCTTGTGGAGATCTTTAGCTGGAGTTTTGGCCTCCTTTGAGAGATTGCAGTCGCGTGGCATGAAGCCAGATCCTACATGCATACGATGCAACGCTGCTACTGAAACAATACACCATATCCTTTTTGAATGTGACGTGGCTCAACAGGTTTGGTCTTTATCATTGTGTAAACCTCCACCAGGAGGCTTTATGAATACCTCTCTTGTGCTAAATATCCATCATCTCTAGAAAGAAAGCCAAAGTGATCAGCTGAGAGCGTCTAATTGCCGCAAATTCCCATGGATAATGTGGCAACTGTGGAAGGCTCGTAATTCTCTTGTTTTTGAAAAAACTGATACTACGACTGCTGCCATTCTCTCAAAAGCGAGTGAGGAAACTTAGGAATGGTGTATCGCTAATAGTGAGGATAATGAGGAAGTGCCTGGGGTTCCAACTCTGCCATCATCTCGATCCATTTGGCCAAGTCCACCGTCAAGCTTCTTAAAGTGCAACATAGGTTCCTCGTGGTCATCTCCGCGTTCCAATAGTGGCGCCTCTTGGATTCTCAGAGATCATCAAGGAAGAAGCTTATTACATGGCAGAAGATCTTTCTCCTTAGTGGCATCATCCTTGGAAGCTGATCTTTGGAGTGTGTCATGGGCTGTTGAATGCTTGAAGAATATGTTACCAGGGAAGATCATTTTTGAAATCAATGCTCCATTGGCAGTTGAAGCAATCACGCATCCTCATAAGTTCCCAAGGTTTAAGATCATCCTCATCGATATTCACAAGCTGCTCCCGCTATTCAGCTTTTAGAGATCTGAAGCAGTAAGCAAACTAAGCAATATGATAGCTTGTAGAATATCTGACAGCGTCACGCGTCAACATCGTTACCAATCATATGTGGCTCAAGAAGGTCCATCATGGCTAGCCAAGGAAATCGAGGAAGAAGCACCTGAAAACACCATCTAACCTTCGCTCATGGGATGCCTTCAAGGGTCTCTTCTTCTTCGGCTTGAGATTACTACACAGGGACTCAGTTTGAGTTCCCAATTCTAAGTGCATTCTGGTTTTTCTTTGGCCTAGAGTAACCTGCTGGTTAGCTCTGTTTTAATGGCTCTGTTTTTGCTCTGTAAACTGTTACGTCCTTCCCAAGTTACGCAAGTATAAGTGTTTAAAAAAATAATAATTAGAAACAAGGATAAAATAAAAATGTTGGCAGAAGTTAATATCATGATTGAAATGATCTTTTGTACATGATAAATTTGGTAGTATAAAAAATAACTAATATCGTAGCACAAAATCAAACATTTTCAATTTTATTTTTAATAAGTTAAAATCTATTTCATAACTATTTTAAAACACATAAAATAATTACATCACTTAGATATGGTACTTAATAAGGTACGGTAAATCACCAAACTATAATCAATTGATAGAGGTAGAAAACTTTATAATTTTCATAATTATTTTTATTTTTTCTACGTATATAATATAGGAATTACATATATGACTAAAAATCTACTAACAAATACTTATATTTTTGGGTATTAAGAAATTCAATATTTACGCAAATCTCTTTTTCTCAATGTAAATAAAAAATAACTCAATCCCAATTATTATTTAATTCTCATATTCCTTTCTAAATTCAAAGTATTTTTGCTCTGTTTTTATTTTTATTTTTTTCACAAATGGGAGGGGGGGGGCTTTTTAGCAAAGTTCTCTCAATATAATATTATTATTTCTTTTTTTCACTCCCCAAAGCTTAGGTTGCAAATGGATGCCTTGATATAAGGAAAAATTGAGAGTTGATCTACCCTTTTCATCTAAATTTACGCCATTTGAAAATAAAATACATTTGTGAAAAAAATTGTAGAACCTACAAAATGGTTGAAGAAAATTATTTTTCTGCTTAAAATTGTTAATCTCCATTGAAAGAGAGGATTCTCATAAGGAACGTAGAACATTTTTCTTTATAAAATCACTTTTTATTTTACAATTTTTCACTAAAATATAGGATTATCAAAGTTGTAAGCTACAATTGTAAAACACTGGACAATATCGAGGAGTCAATAGATTCCTTTTATTTGTTTAGATATTTACCTTTTTTTTTCAAATTCATGGATACTATTTTTAAAAATTCAAAATTTCTTTAGACCTCATCATCGAATTAAATAAGAAACTTATTTTTATTTCTAATAATACAAATTTTGGATTAAAATAAAAATATATTAGTTTTAATATTTTTAAGTATATATTCATAATTATTAATTTTAGTACTAGTATATTTAATATTATATTTCTCTATTAATCAATATTACTCTAAATAGTTACTATTTACTGAAAGAACACAGACGTAGAAAGAGAACTAATAACCAGAATTCTCAAACAAAACTTATACAAGTCTTTGTTTGATCTGTTTGACGTGAATAGCTTTTCCTTGCTATCACCACTGGCCAATATCTAATATCACTTCCTACCTAAAGAAGCAACAGCAGTTGCTTGTTTCACCCAAAATCCTAAGAATGAAAAACTCTCGATCCAAAACCCTCAAAAGCACACCCGCCTTCTTTCCATCCTCTTGCTTATATAGTCGTGCAAGACTTTGACCTAGAAAATCTTCAAGCTATATTCGCGATATACTTAAATCTTCTCTTTTCCATAACATACTCTGAGTTTTGCCACATCAGAATGTGTTTCGTCTTAGCAAACTTGCGTCACTCAACTTGTCCTTGTGTCATCAGTTCCCTTGTTCAGAAGAAACCCTCACAATCTCCCCCTTTTTGTTTGATTATGTCAATCCAAGCACCTATCTATAAGACAATTCAAAACATGAAAGAAAACAAATACGATTCAAAGATTAGACTGAAACACACATCCAAGGAACACTGATATAAAACTTCAAATTGAGAGAGTGTTAAAGTTCAAATTGATAAAAGCATGACACAACCAGATCCTGTTACATGACAGGGACATATTACACACCAAGATTCAGATTAGTTCAAAAAACATACAAGAAAAGTTCAAGACACAAAAGAAACTAAGACACATGATAAGAAAGCACATCAGTTAGACTCCTCCATGCCATGATCTGAGGCACCACTGTCATCTGAGTCCTCACAAACATACACACCATACTCTCCCCCTGATTTGTTCCATAATCATACAAAAAAATGTGAGGTCAAGATAGACAAAAACAAAGAGAGAGAGTGACTTACCTTTCAATCGTAACTCCATCTGATAAATCATCCTTTTCAGGTTCCTGAGATCAAAAGCCAAAGAAGGAGGTGCAGGGTCTTGTTCTCCATCTAAGCCTCAAGCACTCTTGTCCAGAGAGATGGTTCGTGGTGTAGGTGAAGTCTTATCCTTGCGATAAACTGGAACAATGCGTTGAAACCTCAGCAACTGGAAGATGAGATTGGGAAATGGCAGACGAAGACCTATCTGTTCATGATGCTGAGACACTTCCATGATTTGCTCATACAAAAGCCTCCCAAGACTGAAGCGCTTGAAATTCACCAGCATGTACATAAACTTAGCCCTGGCCCGAGTCATTGTAGTACTGTTGGCAGAAGGTATCCAGTTTCTACAACACAGCTTGTACAGAATGGCCATAGTGGGTGTCAAATTCTTAGACTGGAACTCCTCTCAGCGGTTTTTGCGGCCTCCAGTGAGTAACTTGATGGCTTCAGATAAGGGTTCATCCATGTACACTTCAGAGGCACGACTAGGATGTGTGTCTGGTGGCCGTATGAGCATACGATTGATGAGATCAGGCGAGAACTCATAGAGTTCACCACGCATATACACAAGGCACATGTCCAAGGAATTTGCAGCATAATCACCAAGATTGCTATAGAATTCTCGGACTGCTTGTTCAACATATTGATCAATCTCAATCACCGACAACAACATACCAATGGATCTTACAATATCTTCTACTCCCATTATTTCAGGCTTTCCTAAGGGCAGATACTTCTGATTAAGAAAAGATCTTACCTTAAAGCTCTTGTAGGATTCAGCCCCCTTTGGAGTAAGAAACTTCAGGTTGAAAGGGCAGATTGAAGGGGTGTTGTTGATGGCTGGGAACATTCGAGTCTTACGGAGATGTGTCTTCTGATTCTCCTCCATGCGCAACTCAAACGGAGCATACCCACAATCAATCCCCTCTTGATCATCATGGAAGGTTTCATATTCATCCAGATTCTCTACATGTTCGTTATATTGAGGAACATCACCCCAGTCCTCCTCTTGATAGGTCATCGGCTCTTTTCCTGGACGATGACGAGTCCAACTTGACCCCCCCTGAAGACCCTTCGACAAAGATGATTTGGGGTTCTATTCTCGGAGGCAACGGTCGTGATGGCACATATGCGGCTGCGGCGCAGTGAAGTGCTTCCCTCTGAGTGCGAGTCAACATCATATCGAAACAATTTTGAGAAGATGCGGAGTGCAGAGCCAAGAGAGACTATCTTAAGAAGAAACTGACGACAGCACATCTAGGGTTTGTGAGACACACCTAATTGGTGTTTAAAAAGAACTTCCCGCTTTCTCCTGAAACACAAAACTGCTCACACAAAACGACACCGCTTTTGGGAAGCCCATTAGTACCAAGAAAAAACTTTGGACTTTGAGACCCATGAATCCAATCAAGCAATAAATCAAACCAGATCAATGGAAGACACACAAGCACATTTAAGTGACTTAGAGAGACAAATGTTCTTAGAGACTCTTGAATATACAAGTAGAGGTTATACGGTAGTAAGCTGACTGATTTCACGTTCTTTTTAGCGATCACAGTCAGAGACAAGTAGTGCTCTTGCTAGACCACACAAACAATGTCCACTAAGGTGAGGTTTTTCACAAACAAGGAGATTACAACTGATCAACTAAGCAAGGGAAGATTGTCTTATCCCTTGACCCTGACAGAACCTTTCAAAGGACTCATTTACAAATTCTCCACCACGATCGCTTCTAATGTGGATAATACTTCCCTTTTCAGTCTTGAGTTGTAAAGTAAGTATTTTAAAACTCTCTGCAGCTTCACTCTTCTCTCGCAGAAACCTGACCCAAGTGTAACGTGAAAAATCATCTACCAGCACAAAAACATACCTCTTACTAGAGATACTCTCGGTTTGAACTGGTCCCATGAGATCCATATGAACAAGCTCCAAAACCTTCTTGGTTGTTATGTCAGTGACTTTCCGATGATACACCTTGACTTGCTTTCCTTTGTTGCACGCTTCACAAACCACCTCAGTTTTATCTTCTAGTTTAGGTATCTCTCTCACAACATCAGTATCTACCAATCGACACAAGGCTCTTGTGTTCATATGTCCCAACTTCTTGTGCCACAAGTCCAGTTTGGTTATAACAGCAGATAGGCATTTCTCTAAGGGTATCCACCTGTAACAGTTGTTGCCAAAATGAAATCCAGAGAGAACAATATTTCCTTTCTCATCAGTCGCTTCACACTCTGTCTTAGTGAATACCACTTTCAATCCTTCATCACACAACTGACCGGTATTAAATTAGCTTTAAGCCCTTCCACTAAGTACAAATTTTCCAAATGAGGTTGATTTGATCGTTCAAGTGTACCAACACCTTGAATCTTTTCCTGTCCACCATCTCCAAAGGTAACATTTCCTCCTTTTAACTCAGTGTGGATTTGTAGGGAATGTACATCTCCAGTCATGTGACGCGAGCATCCACTGTCAAAATACCATTTTGCAACATTATCCGCCTCAATCGAGGTATAGGCGACATTGTTAAGCATCGGTGTCTCACCTTCTGTGGTTTCTGATTGCATGCCACATAAGTCATTTGCACTACTCACTCCAAATGAACTAAGTTAGGCGAAATTACACATCAAGGTTATGGTTTCTTCTTGAGTGAAATTACCTTCTCCAGTCAATGTCTTCTTGACTTCTTGCTTTCTCTCAGGTAAAGCATACAAAACCTTTTTAGGAATCCAGACCATACTCACTTTAGATGGCTCTATATAGCATTGCATTGTTTTCCAAGCCTGACTAATTCTTCTTTTCCTGAGAAAGCAGTTCCTTACACGGTGGTTGTGCTTTCCACAGAACAAGCATCCCTTGTTTCTTACAAATGTAGCTGGTGGATTATCATTCTTGAAATGAGATACTCTCACGTCAGATACTCTTGCTTGACTTAGTGGACTACCAACCATCTTTATCCCAGTCTTCAATTTAACTTCTTCCATGTGATTGGTTTGGCCACTTTTCACAAAGTTCCCAAAACTAAATCTTTTCCAATTTTTGAACTACATTCTCCTTTGAAGCTGGTATATCCTAATCCCCAATTGACTTTAGGTGGTTTTCCTATTGTCAGGATATGCTCTAGATTCTCAATTCCAAAATTGAGCATACATATCTTCTTTCGGTTCTCCTGCAAAGTATACTCAAGACTGTTAGATTTTTCTCTTTCCTGATCAATGACCGTCTGCGTATGATCCAGTTGTGATTCCAGTGACTTGATGTGTTGCTCAGTCGCTTGATTGAGTGACACACTTGTCTCAGGCTGTGTCTCTGACCTTAATTCCTCCTTTTGCGATGGCATATTTTCCAGTTCAAGTAAGTTTACTTTAGCCTTTAACATAGTCTTTTCCTTTTCTAGCTTCAGATTGTCGTTGCTCAGCTTTACCCAACTATCGTATAGTTTACGATACTCCCTCTTATGATCAATTTCATGGTCGCCTTCGCTTTCAGAATTAGAATCATCTCTGTTCTTTGCTCCATTAGTCTTTGCTGCAAAGGCGACAAAGTTCAGCAAGTCAGATTCGTCTTCATCATTGGTTTCTGAGTCACTGAAACATAGAAAGGATCTTTCCTTTCTTTTTGACAGGTTTGGACATTCAACTTTTACATGACCAAAACCTTTACATTCTGAGCATCGAATCTCTCTACGCTTAGTCAATGGACACTCCATTTTCATGTGACCATATCCTTCACATTCAAAGCACTGAACATATGACCTCTTTCTTCCAGTATCTCTATCGCTACGAAGAGTTTTTAAGCCAGATGCTTCTGTATCAAGGCGACCAAACTTTTCATCACCAAATTTGACCAAACGATTCAAAGTCTTGTTAGTTCCTTTCTCAACTCTCTTTAGCATTTTTCCAAAGTTTTTAGCCAGCAAGCTCATGTTGTCTTCATGTTTTTGAAAACGTTCATCCTTCCCTTTAACAGTAAGAGACACACCTTTGTGTGTGTTATTTAGATTTGCAGCGACTTCCATCTCTTCAGCTTTGAGCATCCCCACAAGTTTTTCAAACTTGAGCTCATCAGTGTTTTCAGTCATTTTTAAAACAACTTTGTGAGCATCATACTTTGGAAGTAAGCATCTCAGAAGTTTCTTGACCAACTTCTTTTCTTTGTATTTTTTGCCTAAGACAGAAGCTTCATGTGACATAGCACTTAACTTAGAACTGAAGCTTTTAATAGACTCATCAGGCCCCATCCTAAAATTCTCAAATTGCGAGGCAAGATGATCCAGTCGGGTTCTCCTCACACTAGCATCTCCTTCAAACGAGTTTCTTAGGATATCCCATGCTTCCTTTGCCGACTCACTACCTTGGATTAGCTTAAATTGTTCCAAGTCAAAAACTCCAAATATCATGGTCATGGCTTTGGAGTTAAATTTTGATGCCAGCTTTTCAGCGTTTGTCCACTTGTCCTTTAGCTTGGGAAGTTTCTTTCCATAAGCAGAGACAGTGTATGGTTCCTCCCATCCTTCTTCAAGTGAGGTCCAAGCATCTTCATCCACTGATCTGATCAGCTGTATCATCTTAACTTTCCAATGACCATAGTTGTTTTCATCGAGAATAATTGGTTTTTGCACCGCGACAAGTTCCTTTCCAGCGTCCATCCTTCTCTCCCAAGACCTCAAAATGTGTGTTGGTTGATGGCTCTGATACCAATTGAAAGAACACAAACGTAAAAAGAGAACTAATAACCAGAATTCTAAAAAAAAACACTTTATTATATATCACTCAAACACAACTTACACAAGTCTTTGTTTGATCAGCTTAACGTGAATAGCTTTTCCTTGCTATCACCACTGACCAATATCTAATATCCCTTACTAGCTAAAGAAGCAATAGCAGTTGCTTGTTTCACCCAAAACCCTAAGAATGAAAAACTCTCGATCAAAACCCCTCAAAAGCACACCCGCCTTCTTTCCATCCTCTTGCTTATATAGTCGTGCAAGACTTTGACCCAGAGAATCTTCAAGCTATATTCGCGATATACTTAAATCTTCTCTTTTCCATAACATACTCCGAGTTTTGCCACATCAGCACGTGTTTCGTCTTAGCAAACTTGTGTCACTCAACTTGTCTTTGTGTCATCAGTTCCTTTGTTCAGAAGCAACCCTCACATTTACTCACTCTGTTTCGCAAAAAGTGTTATTTTGACATTTTTCACACATATTAAGAAAACTATCAAAATGTTTTATCTATCTTTCATTAATACTTTTAAAAAAAATCTCTCTCCAGTTAATACATTAAACACAGTAAGGTTAAAACCAAAATTTCGCTTAAAATTTTGCATCGAAAATGTAAAGCGACATTTTTTGTGAAACAAAATTAAAACCTCAAAACGATACTTTTTAAGAAACAGAGGGAGTATCATTTTTCTGTGCTTATTCCTCTCGTTCATTTTTCTTCTCAATATTACTTTTTAACTCATTTTTATTTCACCTACTATTTTTTCTCTCTTTCGACTTATTCCTTCACCCGTTAGCATTCGAACCCTTAATCATTCACTATTGATATTCACCAAATTAACCCAATATTTCTTTTACAATTTGATTATAAAAAGTGAAACATAAATATTTAAATTCAGGATTAAAAAATTTGAAATATATAAGTATAGACATGTTTTTATCATTCGTTTCACACACACGCACATGTAACCTTTACATTTCTTTAGCAATTCCAGGGATAAATCAAAACTTTGATTATTAGCACTATTAACAAATCTCCCGCGACAAGGAAAAATTGGTTTTAATAGTTTTATCAAATAAACATATTTTATTTTGATTCAAAATACAAATATAATAATACATACAAGATTTGTAATTATATAGTAAACAACTAACAAAAATTTGGTGAACACATATTGTTCATATAAATTAAAAATAGTATAAAATTTATATAAGAAAATCTAATTGTTAACAATCTCCTAGGAAAAAGTCTTCAACAAAAATTTATAAATATTATCTAACTAGTTGATTGGTCTGCATAGTATGCGGGCATGAGAAAAATATCAATATCTTTAGATTTATAATTTTAAATATAATATGTCTTTAACTTTTTATTTTACTACATATAGTAGATAGACATGTGGACATAAATATTTTATAAAAATATCTGTATTTGATCGTTTATTAAATATTTTTTGATATATAAATTTAATATGTTTGGTAAATATGGTCACTTAGATCACTTTAAAAATTTTGATTCTTAAAATTTTAATAATGTTTTTAACAATTTAGACAATAAATTATATTATACGCGCATAAAACTTTTAAAACATGGCGATCTACTCTATTTAATGCGTCTTCAGAGAATTAAAATCATTTAAATATTTTGACATTCGACCCCGCTATAAACTATAATCTTGATAACATAAATTCTAAATCCTTTTTATTCGATTAATTTATGATCTTAATTCTTCCTTGTAGATGTTGAAATCATTGAGTTGTTTTGACATTACAAACTATGATATTAATAGATGTTTTAACATTCTACGCCATTAGAAATTATGATCTTAATAAATATTTTTTATTTAATATATGATTTAATCTTAATTTATTTTTAGCAAAACATTTAATATGATTTTTAAGATTTTTTTATTTTTAGTATTTATGTATTTTTAATAATAAGTTTATTAATTTTTTCTTGTATCAAAATTGCAATTAAAAAAAAGATTCAATTACATATTTATGAATATATTATTTTTAAATTTGTATCTTTAAATTAATGTTAAATGAGAGGAGAAAGTGGACCAGTGGTTGCACCACCTCTGCATCTATCTCACGAAACGAGGGTTCGAACCCTGCACCTATCTCTAGTGAGAGGAGCTATTTGTCACTAGGCTACGATGACAAAAAAAAAAATTAATGTTAAATTTTCAAAAAAATTATAGGTTTTTATTTAAGTTTTCAATTATTATTTAAATAAATTGGATAATGTTTATGAATTTTTTTCTTTAAAAATAAATATAATAGTTCTTGTTTTTAATTAAATTTCGAAATTAAATTTTTATATTTATAAAAAAAAAATTTTAAAAATATATCATTAAGGGTAGCATGGTATTTAACCAGTCTAACTTTTAATTTGATACAGACTAACTTCATAGTTAATATATAAGATTATCTTTAAAAAAAAAACTGGATTAAATGATAATTTTGAAAATAAAACATTGATAGTGAAATTTTTTTGAATCTTTGTTTTTATTTTGAAGAATCAAAATTTTACTTAACTATGTAAATTTCCTAATTTAACATCAATATAATTTATGAACGACTAATAAATCTTTGTGTCCACAACTCCAGAGTTCAACAGAGTGAGTTTGTAAACACTTCGTATAACATGATGTGTTTCCAAGTTTAAAAATATTTTAATTAACAAAAGTATGAAGATAGCTATGTAATTAATATCATCAGAATTAGTGACAAAATAAAAATGTTGGCTAAAGTCAATATCATGTTTGAAATGATTTTTTGTACATGATAAATTTAGTAATATAAAAAATAATTAATATTGTCCTAGCACAATATCAAACATTTTAAATTTTACTTTTAATAAGTTAAAATATATTTCATCACTATTTTAAAACACATAAAATAATTAGATCACTTAGATATGATGCTTAATAACCTTTTTCTCCATAAAGTACGGTAAATCACCAAACTATAATCAACTATTAGAGGAAGAAAAATTTACAATTTTCATAATTATCTTTATTTTGTCTACATATATTATGTAGGAATCACAAATATGATTAAAAATCTACTATCAAATACTTATATTTACGGATATTAAGAAAACCAATATTTACGCAAATTTCTTTTTCTCAATGTAAATAAAAAGTAACTCAATCTCAACCATTATTTAACTCTCATATTCCTTTCCAAATTCAAAGTACTTTTTTGCCCCTATTTTTATTTTTATACAAATGGAGGCTTTTTAGCAAAATTCTCTTAATATAATATTATTATTATTTTTTCACTCCCAAAAACTTAATTAATCACTCCCCCCATTGATATTCACCAAATTAACCCAATAAAAATATATTTCTTTCACAATTTATTTATAAACAATGAAACATAAATATTTAAATTCAGGATAAAACAAAATTGAAATAAATAAGTATAGACATATTTTTATCATTCATTTCACACACATATATGTAACCTTTACGTTTCCGTAGCAACTCCAGGGATAAAACAAAACTTTAATCACTAGTACTGAATTAACAAATCTCCGCGACAAGGGAAAAAAAACGATTAGATTTGAAAATCTGTGCATTGCAGTTAGAGAAAAAAGAAACTTAATCCTAATCAAGATACTTCCAAATGTTAATACTGTTTAAGAGATTTTTGTCGTTTATGTTTAGTCTAAGAGGACAAAAATAAAAATAAAATATAATTAAAAAAAAAGACAGAGAGAGAGAAATAAACATTAGTTTAAGAATATAGTTGGTGATTAAATATGGAACAGTGGTCTTGTCTGTTCAAAGCTTTAAGACTGCTTATAAAAAGGACATTCACCATCTCTCATTCAATTCAATTCATTTTCACATTTGGATAAGAACATCTCTTCTCTACTCTCAATTCTCGTTTCATAAAGTTAGGTAAGTCCTAAACAGTTAGATATATCTATCTTCTCTACTTTATAACTCCCAACATAAACTAAACTTAAGAACTCACAGATTCTTCTTGTTTTTGTTCCTCTGTTTACTTACTTAACTCATCTCTGTTTAAAAGAAAAGCTCACTTGTTTCATAGAGAAACAGAGGTTTTTCTCACTATGCCTCTGTTTTTGTAGCAATCTTAGGATAGATTCTAGAGAACATAATCAGGACATGGAAATGAACTATGTCATGTTTCTTCATTCTCTAAGACCTTGTTTGTAAAATAAAAAAAGCAGCAGCTGTATGCTTTCCTCTCTGTTTCTATGCTCTGTTTTCTCTTGTAACCTCTTTCTGTTGTATCTCTGACTTGCAAAGGTATGTCCCTTTTTCAGGAAACTGACTCAAAATCTCTTAGAAGAAAGTGGAAGAAGATGAAGTATGTGGTGGTTTCAGGAGGAGTAGTGAGTGGACTCGGAAAAGGAGTAACGGCAAGTAGTATTGGACTTATCCTCAAGTCATGTGGATTCCGAGTCACCGCCATTAAAATCGGTCTCTTTCTCTCTCCTTTATTATCACACAACAAACATGTCGACTCTTTCATGTAAAAAGAACATGTCGTCAGCCATTTTTTTTCTCTGGTTGTCACACAAAGTTCGTTTCTTTTGCTTAAAGGAAAAGTTTCAGATTTGATTTCTTTGGCCCCATTAGTACAACAAACATGAAAAAGGAAAGCTTTTTCTTTTTTTGTTTGGTTTCCCTCTCACGCGTGTCAAAAAGTGTAAAAACATAAAGTTAAAAAAAAGTATTAAATCTTTTTTATCAAATGTCCCTGTTATTAAAACCCTATTGAACTTCTCATGACTTTTTGTCAGAAAAGTTTTAACACTTTTGTTTTTGTTAGTTACTGTCCTTAATCGCTTATTTAAAGTTTGTGTTGAAATTTGTTGTGCAGATCCTTACTTAAACATAGATGCTGGGACCATGTCACCTATTGAGCATGGTGAAGTTTACGTCTTGGACGATGGTGGCGAGGTGATGCTTCACAATTTTAGTGAAATCTTCCTCTTCTTAACCAATTTGCTCTGTTTCTGTTAATGGAAATGTACTTTTTTCAAAAAAAATTGAAACTTTATCTTCTTCCTTTTTATTGTTGTTGTGTATAAAAGGTTGATCTTGATCTTGGGAACTACGAGAGGTTCATGGGTATTAAGCTTACCCGTGAAAACAACATAACTACCGGAAAGATTTATAAGGTTTTTGTCTTTTTTATAAGTTTATGGAAAACTTTTTTGAAACTGTTTGATTTTGATTTTTGGAAACTTACAACAACACGTTTGACATTTGTGAACAGCATGTGCTTGAGAAGGAGAGGAGAGGAGATTATCTTGGGAAAACTGTTCAGGTGTGAAGACAAAACATACTTGATCTACGTTGACCATCTGTTCGATGAAATTCCCCTGAGAGATACAGAGATTTTGAAATTCAGTTGTGGGGTTTTGTAGGTTGTTCCTCATATCACTGATGCTATCCAAGAATGGATTGAGCGTGCAGCTAGTATTCCAGTTGATGGACAGTCAGGTCCAGCTGATGTTTGTGTCATTGAACTTGGAGGAACAATAGGTATTATTTTGATTTATTTCTCTTCATATAGAGACTTTAAACACTCAATTTCATCAAGTTGGTTTAAAATACATGGAGCTATGCTTTGAAATTTGCAGGAGATATAGAGTCTATGCCTTTTATTGAGGCTCTTGGGCAGTTCTCCTATCATGTAGGTAAGAAATGGTTTGCGTGTATGTGTTCTTTGAGGTTTAACAGTGAAAGTTTACTTAAGATGTCGAAGATTGAGGATGTGTTTTTTTCTTAACCTTTTTTCAGGCTCGGATAATTTCTGCTTGATCCATGTTAGTCTTGTGCCTGTGTTGAATGTTGTTGGTGAACAGGCAAGTTTCTTGAGTCTAAAATTCTTTTTTACTATGGTCGGCCTTTTGTTTTAGAACTGTTCCTAATGATGTCTAGTTTCTTGCAGAAGACTAAACCAACACAACATAGCGTTCGCGACCTAAGAGGCCTTGGCTTGAGCCCAAATATCTTGGCTTGCCGTAGCACAAAGGTTTCATCCTTTGGCTTTTTTTGGTAACGTTTGTTCTTCAATCTTGGCTATAAGTTCTTATCGAAACTTGATTTTGTAGCCACTTGAAGATAATGTGAAGGCCAAGCTCTCTCAGTTTTGCCATGTCCCGGTATGTAATATTTGCATTACAAGCTTAATGTTTCTCTTTGTACATATGATATTGTCAAATAACCTATACTGCTTTGCAGATGGAAAACGTTGTCACTCTCTATGACTGTCCCAACATTTGGCACATTCCATTGCTTCTCAAAGTGAGTAGCTATCTCATTCCACCACATTATCTAAGTTTTGGTAAACAGGTTATTCTCATCACCAATGTCTTTACATTTTAACTTGTTTGAGCAGGAACAAAAGGCACACGAGGCGATTTTGCGTGTCTTGAACCTTA
This sequence comes from Anastatica hierochuntica, assembly GCA_900406275.1. NCBI lineage: Eukaryota > Viridiplantae > Streptophyta > Magnoliopsida > Brassicales > Brassicaceae > Anastatica > Anastatica hierochuntica. The sequence continues at coordinate 15,942 of OVAN01002897.1, forward strand.
AAGGGTGCGTGTCTCGCTTGCTCGTATTTTCCCTTAGATTAGTTCATTCATTTAAATGCTGATTCTTGTGGGTGTGATATTTCCGTATACAGAGTTGCGAAGGAGCCTGCACTAGAGGAATGGTCTTCAATGGCTAAATTGACCGACAAGTTGCATGTTCCGGTGTGTTCCTGGTTCTACTGTGGCATTTCAGGCTTATTTTATCTCACTTAGTTTCATCTTGACTATGTTTTGCGTTTTCAGGTAAGAATTGCTGTAGTTGGGAAGTACACTGAGCTCTTGGATTCGTATGTATCCATTCACAAGGTACCCACCCCATTGCAGGATATATCAATCTCAGCAACTATAACCAGAATCTAATCCATTTTATGATCAAACTCCTCACAAGCCATATAGAATGTCTCATTTTGTCAACAATTCTGCTTCCATTGCTAAAGTTATTCTTGTGTTTGATGAACAGGCTCTCTTGCATGCTTCTGTGGCTATGCGTAAGAAACTTGTCATAGATTGGATTTCAGCTAGTGATCTTGAACATGGGGCCAAAAAGGAGGTATGTTTACATTTTACACTAAGCTCTATTACCAATATAAATTATGAAACCTTAGAAACTGAAGCAAAATGATTCCTCTGCAGAATCCAGATGCATATAATGCAGTCTGGAAGTTACTCAAGGTCTGAACATTCTTTCATTTCCATTAAACGAATCCTGATACTGATGCTGAGATGAACTTTCCTTGATATGTCTATGTAATTTGTCTCTAGGGTGCTGATGGTATTCTTGTGCCGGGAGGCTTTGGCAATAGAGGTGTGGAAGGAAAGATTCTAGCAGCAAAATACGCTAGAGAAAACAGAGTTCCATACCTTGGTATCTGTCTGGGGATGCAACTAGCTGTGATTGAGTTTGCAAGAACCGTACTCGGTCTGCCAGATGCAAACAGCACTGAAATTGATCCCAACACCAAAAACCCTTGTGTTATTTTCATGCCTGAGGTTTGTTCCCCTCCACATTTGCTGTTTAAGTGTCAATCACGTCAGCCTACTTAATTTTGGATTTCGTGTAATTTTGTTTGAAGCAGGGCTCAAAGACGCAGATGGGAGGCACAATGAGGTTAGGCTCCAGAAGAACTTATTTTCAAACTAAGGACTCCAAATCAGCAAAACTGTAAGCACCAGATTCTTCTTAAAGTTTCAACTTGATGCATCTTAGAGTTTAATCAATATATAACCTTATTCGTCTAATTATTTCAGATATGGGAACAGAAGTTTTGTCGATGAGAGGCACCGACATAGATATGAGGTACTTAAGCAGCTTTCAAATTATACTTAAAACTTATATCTTTCTCAGTTTAAGCTTAAAATAAGATGTTCTCTAACAGGTGAATCCAGCTATGGTTCCACGTCTTGAGAGCTCTGGCCTCACATTCCCAGGAAAAGACGAGACGGGTCAGCGTATGGAGGTAAAAAACCAATAGATAAATCCCTTACTCAACATAACAATTTACATCGTCTTGGTTATAATTCTTTTCATTTTGATAATGCAGATTGTTGAGCTGCCTAACCATCCGTTTTACATTGGAGCTCAGTTCCATCCTGAGTACAAATCGAGACCCGGAAAACCATCTCCTCTGTTTCTAGGTGAAAAGAAACAACACAAATCCGAAAGCTCTCTCTCGGTTTCTTCCCTCGTGTTATATGCATATGCTTAAAAATAACCAAAACTTGCAGGACTAATTGGAGCAGCTAGTGGAGAACTAGACATTCTACTGCAACACAGCTGCCAAGAAACTGCCTTCTCACGCCCAACTCAATCCAATGGAAAGCTTGAGCGAGTTCACTGGAAAGGGTCAGCGAAAAAGCCAGTTAGTGTTGTGTACAGTTTATGCGATCATGTCTACTCATGAACCGGTGTCTGCATCAACAGGTGACTTCTCTCATAAAAAAAGCTATTTTATCCGGAATTTTTAACATGGATTTCTTCACCTGTGGAAGGAGAGAGAATGATCTTGGTTTTGTATAGTTTGATGCTTGGCCTTTAAAGATTACGAAGAAGAAGAAGAGGACCAAACACAAGCAGCATTAGAGTTATATGTACCTTTGTCTTTTGTAATTGGTAATATTTAGAGTCATGTGATTGACTCTCTCTGTTGTTGTTGTGTGTTTCTTTGGTTCTTATCTACTAGTAGTATCAATCACTAGCTTTTTTTGTTTGGTTTAAAACATTTCCAGAGAAGTACCGATCTTTTTCGGTACATAGTTTGATTTCTCTGTGTGTTGATGTAGTTTTTATCTGTTATTTGAATGGTTTTATGACTAAGTTCTCCCTTTTTCTTACTGGCTATTTGTCAAAGATTGTGTGAGACTCCATTAAAGCTTCCTCTTTGTTTTGAGTTTTATTGTTACTAAAACTAGGTAGATATAAGGGGTTTTTTTGAACAGCGAAACCCTTTTCATTAGGAAGGTGGTACAGGAATCTCCTCTAGAGAGAAACTATCGAAACCTGCCAGTCTTACAAGGACGAAAGATACGATTGTACGCTCTTGACTTACAAGTAAGACAATGAGCATAGAAACTTAAAAATACAACAATATAAAGCAAAATCTAATAAAAGATACACGTTTACTCCATTGATGGTGCAAGAAGATAGTCTTTGGCTCCTTGCCAAATGATACAAATACTGATACACATCCAAAAATCCAATTTTTGGGTGGTTTTAATACTCCACTAGAATTTGACCCACACAACCGCGCTGGTTTTTTTTTTAATTTTTATATATTATTGACCATACATAGATTTTTCGAGTACCGAGTTTAGAATTTTTGGTTATCTCGAGTTTTGGATTCGAATTCAGGTTCAAGATTTATAGATTTTTCAGATATATCAAATGTCGGGTTTGGGATTAGATTTGAGATTTTCGGATTTTCAGGTTTCCTCGGATACTCGTACGAGTTCAATTCGGATAATACTCGATACCTGAAATACCGTGAAACAAAACCCGTTGGAGTATTTTTAAAAAACATCAGATGACTAAACTTAAATTTTCATAGTTTATATAATTTTTTTAAAATTTTATAAATTTTTTTAAAAATTTCATCACTTTATGAGATTTTTTTGAATTTTGTAACAAATTTTATTTAGAAAATAATAATATTGTAATATAGTTATTTTTAGAAAATTATGAATTTATTTTAAATTTGAAAACAAACTATATTTTAAATTTGGTGAAAAATGATTATTTTAAATTGTGTTAGTTCACAATTTTGATAATGATTATGTGAAAAGAATATTAGAATATTAGAATATTCTAATATGTTTGTTGGAATATGTAAAGAAATAATTATAGTTATTTTTTTTATTAGATACATTTAATAAAAAAAATTAAGATATATTCAATTTAAAAAATCACACATGAAAAGGTCTTTGTATTTTCCTTTTAATAGGATAGAAGATTGTGCCGGAAGTGTCGAAAAATTAATTCCCTGAAAAGGGTAGCAAAACAACCCAAACCTAGGATAAAAGGAAAAACACAACATATATATCTTTAACGGTAGAAATTTTTGTACTCTAAAAACACTCCAATCCGATATATGATCTCTCCAACATGGAGGAAGTATATGGCAATAGATTTGGAATATTTAAAATACTCAAATCTAGACAATTTTTTCTCCATACTTAAGGAATTATGATTAACTGAAGTCAATCGGTATCATAAACACTCTATGATAGAGGAATTTGAAAAAATATGTTCCACATAATTTTCATACGCTTTTTTCCCTAGTAAATCAAAATCAGTCGCGACTCTAATCTGGTAAAAACGTTGATTGTTGATAGAACCGTACAAAGAATTAAGAATTCTTATGGTTGAGGTCCAACGGTTTGGCCACCAAGAGTAGTGAGATTTTTTTCCAGCCATGCATTATTTCATTTCATTTAAGTTAAATGAGTACATTGTTGTGGTACATTAGAGAATCATATTAGAACCTAAGAACTAGAAAGTGATAGAGAACTGTACAAGCATTCAGATTGTCCATGATAGAATAGCTTTTTCCTTCACTTTTGGCTGCTTTTGAAAGTGTGTCCACCTCACCATTGGCTTCTCTCCTAATGTACTTGAAGATAATTTTTGTGAAGTCATTAATAACCTTCATGATATCACCAATGTATACGAATATTCCCTGCAAAGAATTTGTGCCATCTTGACTATTTGTTCTTATTTTGACGAGATGTGAGTATATTTGGATGTTACCTCCTTGGAAAAGGACCTTATCATCCCCATGTATGTGTTGGTTTTTATGAGAGTCAAGAGGGATTACAATCAGTTTGTGATTGTGTCTCCTTTACTCACAAAAATAGAACTCATTCGCTTGAGAAACAACCAAGTTGAGGTTACATCCTCATAAATAACCTCAATACACCGAGTGTACTAGAGAGTAAATCGATTATATAAAGGAGGAAACATTCTAGTATGAGACATAATCCTTGTGAAGTATCACAACACTTTAAGGTTTGTGTACTTAGGAGGTGACTGTTTTGAACTGTGGAAACTTTTGATGTTATTTTAAGTCTTTAAAGCTTTATTTTATCCATTCATACTTTAAAATCTTTAACAATTTTACAGCCCTAATTAACCTCCTTAAATTTCTCAAAGCCTAACTTCCACTATTTTGCTTGTACGAGACTTTCTTTTCTAAAGCCTATAAATTGCGATATTTTTTTTTTTTTAAAGTCACAGTTTTTAAGTTAAAGCAAAATAATATAACTATAACTTAACAGTAAAAGTTTAAACTAAAAGTGTCAAACAATCAACCTTTTAAGCTAATAAGTATTTAGAATCATTAATCTAGAGCTTAAGAATAAACAAAGATTTTGGTGAGCATTAGACAAGTATTAGGCTGCCTTAATGGCAACCCCTAAGCCATGCTATACTAGCAATCTACATTGTCTTTATTGATTAAACACAAGTAGAGAAGAAAGAGCACGAAAATAAGAAGAGAGAACTTGTCTAAATTTTGTGTAGTGCTTGATCATTTTCGTGATACAAGCAATGACTAGAAGATCCATAGTAATATTTTTCAATATACTACTAAGCATTTAATATAAAGAAAGATACATCTTGTTTGTACTCCAATGGTTACACATGTGAAAGTGACGTGTCTTTGACTTTGCTTCCTTAACTCTAACGGCTACACATGTCAAAGTGAAATGGCTTTGACTTTGCTTCCTTAACTCCACATGTGATCTTTCTTAGGAGAGCATGTGACTCCTTTTCGGCTCCTTCTTCCAACAGTCCTTTTGACTTCTCTTATGACAACATTAAATGTGACTATATATGATTATATGAATCACGTTTTGACTTTTCTTCCAACAGTCCTTGTGCTCTTCTACTTTTGTCTTGCTTGATTATATGAATTAAATCAATATGAGTATGCTTAAGGATTTCCATACTTATATTGAATTTAATTCTCAACACTAAAGGTCACCATTTGCTCACACTTCACTCGCAATTTTTTTGACGTCATTCCATATTGCTAGATAATGAATAACTAATCCTATGCTTTATTGAATGAATCCTCAATATTATGGTGGTTTTGGCCTTGTCTTGGTGACTTCGACTTTGAGTCTCCTCTTCTTCTTCTTTACTCTTACATGGACGTGACTGACCTTGTTTTGATGACTTCATCCTCTATCTCTCCGTTTCTTCATTCACTCGGCTACCCTCCCTCAAGTTTGGTCGACGGGAACCAAAGGGAGCTTGCCACTCGCAAATGAATACCTCATTAAAAACCTCAACATACAAAACTTCTTGAGATAAAACTATGTTGAGTGAAAAGAGTATCGTATTCATGGTGGTTGATGTAGCTATCCTTGATTTAAAATGTAATCTAGAATCGACTCCTTTCACCAAATGTTTCCATTCCTATGCTCTTCTTGACGTGATATCTCTCCTTATGGACCTCTTGATTTCATATCATGTTTCCCTTGAAAATGTCCACGCATGACTCCTTTCCTTTAAACCCTCATCATGAGATATAAGGAAAAGTTTTAAAGTATATGTCGTGGGATTTAAGAAACACAAATAAAATTTTTGAGTTTGCAAACGAGAGACTTAATTATTTGAATGAGCATTTGAACTAAGGTAATGAATGAAAAATATTTAAATTCAAATATGATAGAGTTAGAGTTCAGTATTTTGAAAGGAAGAGTAAAATTTGGAAAGTGATTCAGCTTGATTCATATTGAGGCTAAATTCTTGTTTTGTCCATGGCTTGAAGACATGTCTTGAACATATCTTGAACATCTTGAAACCTTGTGCATAATAGATCTTAGCATCATATGCACATCCAATCTTTTGTTTAAACACTTAAGCACTAACACACACACTTTGGGGGGGGGGGGGGGNCTCTCCACATGATCCTCCATTATAGTGATTGGTCGGTCTGCTTCCTTCTATCAGCTTCTTCAGTCTACCATATCCAAGTCTTGCAGGGTTAAACTATGTTGGTCTTGTCATGTTGGCTCTATGGTAACTACTCTAACTCCAAGCATTGTGTTGTGCCTTCTTAGTGCTTCTTTTGAAACCTTTTAGTGTTTAAAACCAGTTTCCAAAACCTGTGGGATTTCTAGATATATTCTAAACAAGAGAATGTGAGAGTTTGAAAGTATAAGAATGAGGACTTAAGGTAGTTAGCCTTATGTCCAAGAGAATGGTTGAGCAAAACTGAAGAGAGAATAGAGAATAAGTGACCAGAGAATAAGTGAGTAATGTAGAATGAGATAATGATGGAGAATATAACAGAATGGAGAATGGAGAATAAGGAATTTTCTCAAGAGTTCATATGAACATAGTTTTGCTTTGTTTTCTTGATATTTTGCGGAAGCTTTAACATCTAATATCACGGAAATAACTCATGTAAAGATATTTTTCAGGGCTAGAAACAAAAGAACCATAAGAATAACACCTGAAGAGGTGCTTTCTATGGTTTAAACTCTATAAAACCAATGGAACAAAACTGTTTTTCCATTTGCAGCAACTATGCTTCATTAAAAAATGTGCTATTGTCCAATGGATACAACAAAAAGATGAAACATTTTCAAATTTCTTTTCCCTCCCTTAAGCTTGAATTCTTGGCACAATTCATTCATTTGAATTCTTTTTGGCACCATTAATGATAGAACCAGCTTACATAACAAAGAAGTGGTAGATAAACAATACAGAAAAAATAAGAATGAGTTTCCCGAAGAAAGAGCAACTAAGCTCTGACACCATGTTAGTTTTTATGAGAATTTGTCTCATATCAAGAGGAATTACAATCAGTTTGTGATTGTATCTCCTTTACCCACACAAATAGAACTCATTCTCAACAAGAGAAGAGATAACTAATTTGTGGTTAAATCCTCATAAATAACATCAATACACCGAATATACTAGAGAGTAAATCGATTATATGAATGTGAAACACTCTAGTTTGAGACTAATCCTTGTGAAGTATCACAACACTTTAAAGTTTGTGTACTTAAGCTAAGGAGGATTTAGAATCATTAATCTAGAGTTCAAGAAAAAATAAAGAAGATTTTGGTGAATATAAACAAGCATTAGACTGCCTTAATTGTAGCCCCTAAATCATTATATTCAAGATATCTATATTATCTTTATTGATTAAACACAAGTAGAGAAGAAACAGCACAAAAATAGGAACATAGAGCTTGTCTGAAATTTTGTGTATTGCTTGAATATTTTCTTAATACAAGTTATGACCATTTTATAGAATATTCGTAGTAATATTTTACAATGTAGTACTAAGCATTTAAGATAAAGAAAGAGACATCTTGTTTGTACTCCAATGGCTACACATGTGGAAGTGGCATGTCTTTGACTTTGCTTCCTTAACTCCAACGACTACACATGTCACAGTGAAATGTCTTTAACTTTGCTTCCTTAACTACACATGTGATATTTCTTAGGAGAGCATGTGACTCCTTTTTGGCTCCTTCTTCCAAAAGTTCTTCTGACTTCTTTTATTATAAGACCAAACCTGATTATATGAAAAATGTTTGTGATTGTATCTCCTTTACCCACACAAATAGAACTCATTCTCAACAAGAGAAGAGACAACAAACTTGTGGTTAAATCCTCATAAATAACCTCAATACGCTGAATATACTAGAGAGTAAATCAATTATATGAATGGGAAACACTCTAGTTTGAGACTAATCCTTGTGAAGTATCACAACACTTTAAAGTTTGTGTACTTAAGCTAAGGAGAATTTAGAATCATTAATACAGTGTTTAAGGATAAATAAAGAAGATTTTGCTGAGCATTAGACAAGTATTAGATTACCTTAATGTCAGTCCTTAAATCATGATATACTAGCAATCTATATTGTCTTTATTAATTAAACACAAGTATAGAAGAAAGAGCATGAAAAATAGGAAAAGAGAACTTGTCTAAATTTTGTGTATTACTTGAATATTTTCTTGATGCAAACTATGACTATTTTATAGAAGATCCATATTAATATTTTTCAATATAGTACTAAGCATTTAATAAAGAAAGAGACATCTGGTTTGTACTCCAATGGCTACACATGTGAAAGTGACATGTCTTCGACTCTGCTTCCTTAACTCCAACGGCTACACATGTCAAGGTTAAATGTCTTTGACTTTGCTTCCTTAACTCCAGATGTAATATTTATTAGGAGAGCATGTGACTCTTTTTTTGCTCCTTCTTCCAACAGTTCTTTTGACTTCTTTTATTACAAGATCAAACCTGATTATATGATTATAAGGAATTTGTTCAAGAGTTCATATGGACAAAGTTTTGCTCTGTTTTCTTGAGATTTTGCGGAAGCTTTAACATCTAAGATCACGGAAATAACTCATGTAAAGATATTTTCTGGGGCTAGAACAAAAGAACCACAAGAATAACACTTGAAGAAGTGTTTTCTATGGTTTAAACTCTATAAAGCCGATGGAACAAAACTGTTTTTCCATTTGCAACAACTATGCTTCATTAAAAAACGTGCTATTGTCCAATGGATACAACAAATAAATGAAACATTTTCAAATTTTTGTCCAATCTCTTAAGCTTGAATTCTTGGCACAATTCATTCATTTGAATTCTTCGCGGCACCATTAATGATAGAACCAACTTTCATAACAATGAAGTGGCAGAGAAACAAAACAGAAAACTGAGAATGAGCTTCCCAAAGAAAGAGCAACCAAGCTCTGATGCCATGTTGGTTTTTATTAGAGTTTGTCTTATATCAACAGGAGTTACAATCAGTTTGTGATTGTATCTCCTTTACCCACACAAATAGAACTCATTCTCAACAAAAGAAGAGATAACTAACCTATGGTTAAATCCTTATAAATAACCTCAATACACCGAATATACTAGAGAGTAAATCGATTATATGAATGTGAAACACTCTAGTTTGAGATTCATCCTTTCGGAGTATCACAACACTTTAAAGTTTGTGTACTTAAGCTAAGGAGGATTTAGAATCATTAATCTAGAGTATAAGAATAAATAAAAAAGATTTTGGTGAGCATCAGACAAATATTATGCTGCCTTAATGGCATCACCTAAAACATGATATACAAGCAATCTACATTGCTTTTTTATTGATTAAACACAAGTGCAGAAGAAAGAGCACGACAATAAGAAGAGAGAACTTGTATAAGTTTTGTGTATTGCTTGAATATTTTCTTGATACAAGCGATGATACTTTTGTAGAAGATCCATCGCAATATTTTTCAATATAGTACTAAGCATTTAAGATTAAGAAAAAGACATATTGTTTGTATTCCAACTATTACACATGTGAAAGTGACATGTCTTTGAATTTGCTTCCTTGACTCCAACAACTACACATGTCGAGGTAAAATGTCTTTGACTTTGTTTCCGTAACTCCACATGTGATCTTTTCTAGGAGAACATGTTACTCCTTTTTTTGCTCCTTCCAACAGTCATTTTGACTTTTCTTATTCCAAGATCAAACGTGATTATATAATTATATGAATCACGTTTTTAACTTCTCTTTCAACAGCCCTTTTGACTCTTCTTCTTTTGTCTTGCTTGATTATATGAATTAAATCATTATAAGGATGCTTAAGGAATTTCATACTTATATTGAATTTAATTCTCAACACTAAAGGCTACCATTTGCTCATACTTCATTCACAAGATTCTTTGACTTCGTTTCATATTTCTAGATAGTTAAGGATTAATCCTACGCTTTATTGAATTAATCTTCAATATTATGGTGGCCTGTAGCCTTGTCTTGATGACTTCGGCCTTGACACTCGTCTTCTTCTTCTCCTCTTACGTGGAAGTGATTGGCCTTGTTTTGATGACTTATGCGTCTACCTCTCCATTTCTTCATTCACTCTAGTAGTAGGGAAGACAACATCTTTAATAGAAAATGCCTCTGCTTCTAATGGAAATGCTAGAGGATTTATAGAAGCAAACGCTTGCAATCTTTTGGTGTCTTCCTCATCATGTAGTATCCACCTAATACTTACATTTGTGTTGCAGATGTCGAAAAGGAATCAACATAGCACATCTTATATCCTTGGGTACTAACCTCTTGTCTGGGTCATATGGTTGTACTACCTCCACTTCGCGTGTGAGTTGTAACTTTTACTGGCATCAACCCAGCTGTCGTGTTTTCACCACTTCAGTAATATGAGTCTTGATAACATGGATTGTACCAAATGTGTTTTTGTCCAGGTCCAGGTCCAAAGGACAAAGCCCAAATGATGGATTATTCTGATTTGGGCCCACCAACTTGTTGTACGGTGGAGCAAGCGAGAGTACCCGAAGGAAATGTCTATATTAGGGTCTATTTCTCATGTTTTTATTTCAATTTGTTAATGGGCATTCTCTATATTGTTAATATTGTAGGCCCATATGTAAATGCGCGCGCAACTTCTGTTATGGCGCGAATCTGGTGTTTCGTCTCTGGGAACTAGTATGTACACCACCTGTTCGATTTAATGTCTTAAAAGATATTACTCCCTGATTCATTTACCTCACTAATTCCGAGCCTTTTTTTTTGGTCTGCATCACGATATATCATCTAATTAGTGTAAGGGTTCTACAATCTTTTCTCGCCCTAGCTCTCGATTTGGGGTTTTATGGAAGAGTATAGTCTTATATGAGTTTGATATAGCGATTTTATTCTTGTTGGTGTCAGTAGTGTTGAATTTTCGATTTTCTAAAATTCTGAAGAATGAGTTGTAACGTTTGGTGGGAAGGAACTGAGAAGACACGAGTTCTCATTGCCTCAGGTTCTCTATCTTTGCGAAAAATCTCTCATTTTTTGAATCCATCCTTGGCAATGCTTTAGATCACATGAAGCCTTTTTTTTCTTCTTTTTCATATGTAAAAGATTCAAGTTGTGGTGGAAACAAACCCGGAGAACTATTAACACTTCGACATCCAAAATCAGGTTAATTGGATTGTCGATATTATTTGACAGGGTTTGCTATATAAATAGTGTTTTATAAGTGCAAAACTTCAAGTTTAGTAACAAGAATGTAGTTCTAATATCTTCTTGCTTATATGGCAGAAAATGGAACATGCTTCCTTTTTAGTAATGGGATGCTTCAAGAACTTCAATGGTTTAAGCAATCTTACGGTTCTTGGTTCCTCGGAGATTACATTTCTCAAGGTGATTTAATTCCACCGTTGTCGATCTTGATCATTATTACTTCCCCTTATCTTCATGTCTGTTTATTTTTTCTTGTTACAAGATGGAAGTTTATATATGGCCACTCCAGTTGATCCTGTTTTCATTTTGTTGCCTATCTTCGACGAAGCAAGAATGAAGGTATCTCCATGCTCCTTGTCTCTTCGCAGTATCTCCTGGCTGATTTCTATTTCTGGGAATGTTAATTGTGTTCTTAATTCTCTGATCTGTAGAAAGGTGGAGATCCTGGAAAGTTCAGGCAATTGGATGAGATTTTAATTGTGGAAGGGTATCCTGGATATCAACATTTGTTGTCACTTGCAGAGAAGTGTATGGAAATCGTTTGTCAAACGCAAGGTAAATGGCTGCTCTAAGGTTTCGGAAAACATATAATCTAAAGCACGCTCCGCTGACCCGAATTTTCCAGATTCTTGTAGAATTCTTTAATCCTTGTTGTATACATATAATCTAAATGTTTCTGATCACTCTTGGAGAGCTTGCTGATATCTAATTGTTCAATTTCCTCATTCCTCTTTCTTCTCTTCTTGTAGAGGTTGGATCTATGAAGTTCTATCGGCTTGACGACTCGAAAGTTTTAGCTTGGTTAAGTTATAAGGTATGCTCTTGACAGAAGATAATCTATTGCAGCCTTTTCTACCATCCAGTTGAAATTTCCGTGATACGTTCTCCATTCGGAAGTGATATATGTGTTTGATTCACTACAGTAAGAGTGATTTATCTTGTTGAAATTTTCGTGCAACGCATATGTTTCAGGAATTAGACATGTTTAGTGCTTATTGTATGTCTTTTTGGGATATATTGCTTGGTGAAAATTCTGATTGTTCAGCTTCTAGAGAGAAGCTGATTTTAATGCTACTGTTGTAACTGGTTGTGTTTCACATTCTATTCTTGTGTCCTTGTATGGTTTTGAGGGAAAGACAATAAAGCAGGTTAGCTCTTTTATGCCTGCATTTAATTGAACGCAGGTGTGCTGTTTAAAGAAGAGTCTTCCGCAATTGGACAAGAACTATGCAGCGCAAGATGAGAAACAAACATGTAAGCTGTAGAATAGAAATAATTTTACTTGTGTTTTGATTCAAAAAATGGTGCATCTAGTGGGTGTATGTCCTTTCTTGAAGTTGACCCGTCAAGAGAAGAGGTAATGAGATATGACTTTCACTGATATCGCCTTTTAATATGTACAGTGATAGATGCAGTTTCAATTGTGGGGGAGTACCTGAAGACAGAGCCTTGGTTGAAGCTTCTCTATGATCATCTTGGGTGACCTTTTTGTCAAAATTCTGAAATCACCTAATCACACTGGCAGAAGAGAATCATAATATAGTGGTTTTCATTATGTCTGGTTTATCTTTGCAGACTCGAGTTTGTTGACCCAACGATGAAAGAAACCAATACGGAAAATCTTCCAACTACAAATGAGAATAACATGGAATACACAAATTCATCACAGGTGTGTGTTTTGCTTCATTGCAAAAGCTGTGAACTATAAATTTATGATCTTTTTGTGTTCCTTGTTCTGGCTAACTTAAAAGTATATTGGTCTACATTTATTAGGATAAAACAAATAAGAAGCCACTAAAACCTGGGCGACAGACAAAGCAAGCAAAGATAGAGACTGGATCAAAGAACATCAGAGCTATGTTTTCAAGGGCTTGTAAGAAGAAATGTTGAATAATCGTTATCGGTTTAAACTAGTTAAACTATTTATGATTGTCTTATTAAGAATATTTATCATGCCGTTGATATAAGAATCCTAGACTTTCCTTGTTTATGTATGAATGTATGACAAACAGACGAGAAAACAAAAATGGAACAGAGAGATAAGAATACATTATAACCATTGTAAGCTCAGATCATATGGTACCAATTTCTTTTGTATTCTGATGTAAAATATTTCTAGAGTAATAAGAGAATCAGGGCTCGTTTTGAATTCTTATAAGCATAATCATATACATTCATAAGGTTTACTTGTGGTAATTGGTGGCGTTAAGGCTCTGGAAAAGCCCGGGAAGATGGGCATTGGTGAGTTTGGTTCTCTTGCTGATCTCTTTTTTCTTCTTGTCCTGTTTTGGTTTATTCTTCGATATGCCATGGATCTGTCCAGCAGCTCTCCTCTGCGCAGTGTTAGTAACCGGCTTCAAATCAATCTGCAGCAGCTCCTTCTCCACCTCCAGCATGTCGCTCGGGATGTCTGTGTGGCGGAATAGAGCTTTAAAATCATCATCAACCTGAATATGAGTCTTGAAATTGTTCGGGTGTGCAATGCCCTCTTTCGAATCAGTGGTTGACTTTGATAGCAACCAGATGTCTCCTGAAGCTGTCAGAGACTGCAAATATACAAAAGGCAATCCTCAAAACACGAAAACTGATAACTACAACATCTTTTGACACAGCTTAAGACAGAAGCTCATGACTCACATCCATGAGTGAAAATCTATTAAGTTTCACACATGACTAAATTCTTCTCCGAAGCTTCATCTTTGTGTCATCAATTATAACCAAGGCTAGCATACCTTCAAATCCTCTACGACATTCGGGTAAGCGTCTTTAAGATCAGAGACCGCAATCCCATCAGGGTATTTATTCAGCAACGAAAAAAGCTGCCTCTTGTCCTTGACATCGTGTGTAGCCTGGTGACAGGAAGTCGAATTGGTAAAGAGTAAAGATGAGAAACAAATCAAACCATGAAGGAAATGTTAAGATTACCTTGTAAGAGAACCTTGTTCCGTCATAATAAGCTTTTGGATTGTTCCTCAAACTATCGAAAACAGCCCTATTGGAATTAATATCAACACAACACGCTTCATATACTTGCTCTGGAGTAAAGACTTGCCTTGTCTACAAAGATAAATCAACTTCATTATACAAAATATGTTGTATAGTTCATGTGAAGAAAAGACACAAAACCTTGAAGAGAAAATCAATGACACGCTTGAGTTGTGCTTCGTTCGGTATCGTTTGAAAACTTGGCAGGAGAAGCAACATTGCTAGAAAGCATAGTTTGACATTTCACTTGTTGTTTATTCAACTTATCAAACTTCTGCTCATTTAGAGACATCTGAAAGTGTAATCCTGGAATGAAAAGGGACTCTCATGAACATAAATATGAAATTCCAAAACCATTCTATTATATATCTAAGCAAGTTTCAGAATTTCAGTTGAATAGAATAACCAAGAAGCTATATGATTTATAACAAACAAAAAAAACACGATCCAACGAAAGTAGAATTTAGGGTTTTGAGTCGATGGGACTTTTCCATAAGGGAAACAAGCTAAACATCAGAACAAACCCTAGAACGGGGGAGAAAGAAACTAGGGTTTATCAACCAATCTTTTCCGTTCGATGTATATCTTCTGGAGATGTTTGTGCCTTGCTCCGTATGAAGTGAGAAGCTTTTTGCTTTAAGGGTTTTGTTTCTTCCAATGATATTGATACATTCTTATTGTGATGTTTCTTTTTGTTAACTATACAGAATTACCGTGATGTACCTTTTCACATAGAGAATTGCTAGTTAATGGGGCTGCCTATATTGAAAACGTTTTCTCTGCAACAACAGATAGATTTCTCAAAACACACTTTGTATATTACTAGAACTTTTTTTCAAAAACACCATACAAGTACTTTGAACAGAAAATAACAACAGAACTAA
>OVAN01002898.1:0-31290 GCA_900406275.1 Anastatica hierochuntica
TATATATATATATATCCAAGGATATATCCCCAAACATTCTGCATCCACTAATGTCATTTTTTCAGACAAGAAAAGTTTGGTGAATGATTTTTTGAGATGTTGTCATTTTAGTGGATAGTTTCCGGATGGACCGTTTTTCAGTGGACATAGGTATATGGTTGCTATTATATTGTATGGTTAATTAAGAAAACAAAATTCGGCTCATTCAACCATACGTCTAATAATACGATGGTACGGCTGGTTCAACCATACGTCAAAATTTGGCTCATTCAACCATACGTCAAGATAATGTCAGTTTCTCTTTTTATATAAGTATAACAAGTTTATCATTTGTATATTTAGTTCACTAAGATTTAGTCTCATAACCATTGTTTCATCCAATAAAAACCATCCATATACCACTATTGTGGTACACATGATATAGTATCATCTGTTATTGCAAGTTCCAACTAAATTCAGTTCACAAACGGAAGATTTGTCTACAAAAGGATACATAGCATGCCAGTTATAAACAACTAAAAGAGAAAATTACACAGAGAGGCACTTTTGTGTAATTACCAAAATACTTCATACCACCTAGCACATCCGGAGGACATCACGGGTTAAATATAGCAGTATACAGTACTCACACCTCTCATCGTTTACCTCGCCTAACATATCATGTGCCCACCAACATGCGGGGTAGTCATCAATATACCATGTTTGCCTGTAAGAGTCCTAGCATCGCGGTTGAACAGCCTCGATGTTGGAGATTAGCTCTGTCGCCAATGTCTTCAATTGTCTAAATGACTGGTGGGTCCTGAAATTGTTGTACTCCGTATCACAATACTCTCTTGTGCATATTGAAAGCATGACATATAAAAGAATAGCATGTTCTGAGCTGTTTTTGATGTCTTTCAAAATGCAAAGTGCCACATCAAGTTCTCTGCAGTGGCAAGCTAACCGAATGCACTCGACATATAGGGCATATGGGTTTCTCATTCAGACACATTTAGTGAGTAAGTTGTTGTAAGGCGATAATTTGTCACAGTACCCAACAAACCCAGCACCTTTGTCGAGCCTAACTGTTGACAATGTCTGCTTCGAAAGCACAGCCAGCTTGCCATCAGGACCGCTTAAGAGTAAATTTCGTAAAGCATCGATTCCATCGTTGCCAAGATGGCTGGCGATTTTCGCGAGCAACTCTGGTGGGAGCACAGGACTCGCCATATTGACTATAGCTATCAGATAATTGGGGGTTGGGATCATCTTCACTAAGTCTAAGACGCAATAAAATAAAATTAAATTAAATGGTTTCAAATTTTTGAATTTTTCGTTTTTCCCGCCCAAAATTGATGTTAGGTGGGGTTCAAATTTGGAATGCCACGTCCGAAAATCACGTTCTTTGTGATTTTACGTGTCCACACATTGCATAAATGGTTTGTGTCCACATATTATATTCAGACGTTTTGATATGGATACATAAGGAATCATGGTGGACAACGAAGATTCATATTGACCTTAAGTCGAGGACAACTTAGAAAATAATTCCCGACCAAAAACTTTCCTTTTCCCGCCCAATGTGTGTATAAATTCACTTACACTTGCCATAGAAAAAGTACCCAAAAACAAACTAGAAATCAGATACTTTTTTTTAAAATGGATGCAGGTAATGGAGAATCATTCAACTTGGAAGACAAGACGGTCACGGGGAACAATCTACGTATTGGCATCAACAATTCGAAGAAGCGGTATGTAGTCGGACGTCCAAGACCAGTGAAGCGGAAATTTGTGCGGGCAAAATACGGGGTACGACGCATTTGTAATGTCTTATTAATTGATGTATGCATTCGAACCATACTTTACTGACCCAAGTTACCTGTCCTAAATGTTTTACTATTACATCAGCTCGCGAAGAGGTTAAACTCGAAGGAAAAATCATGCTCGTGATGTGGTGTACATGGTCACAATAGGAGGGACTGTCAGGCAGTAGTTGAACCTCGCAGTTTAGAATAGCTAATTATCATGTAATCAAAGTTGCATTATGCAACATACCTATCGCGATCTTACAAAGTTAACTTGTGATTTGTCATGTTTATGCAAATTTAGTTATGCAAGTTGTCCATTCAATATCGTCCATAAAGCGAAATATATGCATTTTCCTTTAACATTCAAACAGTACATTTACTATCCTTCTATTAGTATCTAATACAATCCAAAAAAACAAAAAAAAAATATTTTTATAAGAAACGACAATATTATAAGCATTTTATAGACTATAATATAGATGGACCCCCTAAATTGCACTCCAACTTATGTCATAAAAAGACCCGCCATATATTACTTGTCATTTTTTTGGTCTTTATATTTGTAGAGGTTTTCACCCTAATCTTTATAAATATTTGTTTCTTATAAATCTTTGTCTCGGTAACTTTGTACTCTAATCTCCAAAAAAAATCTTTATAATTTTTTTTTGTTTTATGGAAAAAAAATCTGCATCCAGTTCCTCTATAACCATCGGGTCGCGTTGACTTACCGAGACAGGTCGGTTTTGTCGATGCACCAAACCCACAACTGTTGCTAAGTCGTGGACTGATGACAATCCGGGAAGAAGGTATTTCTCATGTCTGACACATGGTTTCGTGGGTTGGGTTGATGAAGAAAAACCAAACGGGTGGCAGAAGGCGAGTCTTCTAGAAGCTAGAGATCACATTCGATCTATTCGCAACGAAGTCAAGAATTTAAAGTAGACAATTGAAACATCAAAACTTACTGGCGATGGCGGATATGTTACTGCGATGACCTCAGCAGACCCAGGTATTGCCGACCAACTTAGTAAGTTGCAACAAGAAGCAGCTGCATCAGAGGAACGAGAGAAATTGTTGAGTCAATTTATCATCATCTCCTGGGGAGGATTCTGTGTTTTAACGGGGGTTATTCTCGCAATGGGGAAGAAGTAGCGTAAATCATGTTTTTTGTTTAGCCATCATTATCAGTATGAATAATGGACAAGGGAATATGGATGGTGTATTATATTTTCTTAATTATTGTTAAGACCGCAATTTATCTAATTAAATGTCTTAACGACTCGTAAACGTATTATTGACCATTTACTGATGAACTCCAAGACATTAATGATCATTGAGAACTAGAAAGCCTTATTTCTGAAAACCCACCGTTTAGTTTATCCACGAAACATTATCCACGTGGATAGTCACAACTGCTTATACTTATATATTCGCTATTAACCATAACATAATTTTTTCCACGTGTATGTCAAATTTAATTGCACTTATAGTTATCGTGGCACGTCCTCGTGCCACGTCCTCATATTAACCATTATGTGTGATGATTGTGAAATAGTGTAAGAGGGTAAAGAGATGCAACTGTTTAAAACATGCAATCTACATTAATTGAATTGTAAAATTATGTCTTTTCAATTTACGCATCCTCTATCTTTAATCGAAGCGTTGCAACTCCCCATGTTAATATATAAAAGCTAGTCATTCATTGCATTTTCCATAATCTCATCCACTAGTAAACAACAGGTACTTACACAAAACAATTGTTTCTCTAAGTTTAAACAGCGGTTCCCTTTTATCTCTTTATCTTTTGATATCTTATCTTTTCTAACCTTCTGTTACAGGAAACATCGCAGGTCAAGAAATGGACAGGAAGAGAAAAGCACCAGTCGTGGACGAAGCACCAGTCGTGGACGACCGTGCCGCAATGCCTGTAAGAGTAGTTTTCATGGGAAAGAAAGAGACTGAGGAACACTATCGCGAAATTCTGCACATGGTCAAAGATCAGATGAAAGTGAAGGAGAAGATGGCTGAAGCGGTTAAGGAAATGGAGGTAAAGAGGGCGAAAGTGAATATTTGTGTACAGATGATGGTTGAGATGGAACTAGCTTTCGAGGAAAAACTCAGGGGACTTAACGAGGAACTCGCAGAAGCAGAGGAGATGGTGGGGAGGATCACAGTCCCAACGCTGGATTGGGATAAGTTGGGGGAAAGTTTCATGGACAAGTGAAGGATCACGGTCCCAACACCAGCAAATCTATGTTTAAAATCTTTAATATTATGTTTGTTTAATTTTGAACTCTTTTAAACTATGTTTGAACTTTTGGTATGTTTTTTTTGGTATGTTCAAACTCTGTTTTATATGCATCGTTTTAAGTATTTTTTCTATGTTTAAACTTGAATATTTTAAGTTTTTTATATATGTTTAAACTCTATATAACTTTAGTTTCTCTCTTTAATCTATGTGTGAACTTATCTCTTTTTTTTTTTTTGGAGATCAGATGATGAACTAAATCGTCGTAATGTTATCCTTTTCTTTTTAAACCTATGTGTGAACTTATCCTTTTATTTTGGTAATGTAATCTTATCGTTTACTATCTCAAAATTTCTTGTCATGGTTATATAAGTCCTTAAATGGTTATAGAAATGAGAAATCTCATGTTTATATCGATAATATGAAGCTTAAATTTACAAGCTCGTAAAAAATTGTTGATCTTACATAACACAAAAATCCTGTTATTGGTTCGGTATAGTATTATATGGATGTTGTGTGCTAGATCTTAACTAACTTGTTATCCCGAAGTCAGTTGTGGATGGAAATTTGTAACGGTTCTACATCATTACATATATTATGTCCAATTTTATTTCAATAGGATTCCAAATAAAATTATTCAGATTTGGATGGACACGTTAAGAAGTTTAAAAGGTAAAAAAATCATGTAACACTGCAGCCAATGTGACTTGGCCGTATAACCAGCCCGCCAATAAATACGCTCAACTACATTTCCAATTGTCTACAAAGTTGAAAATAGTGATCTCTTGAAAATATTGACGATGAGGTTAGGATCATTAAATATCGGCAGATGAAATGTGCAGATACATTTAAGACACCACTTTTTCCCTTAAATCAACTATAAAAACCCCCTTGATTCTAAGGCTTGCCGATCTAAGTAGCTATCAAACTAATTGTTCACATTCGCAAAACTGGTTGAGTGTAAACATTCGCAAAACTTGTTCAGTTTAGGTTATCAAAGGTCATCAAAGAGTCACTCTCGTCGATACAGAAGTTCGCATCGACATCGGAACCGATAGTGGTACTCGTCCATGTTCAATTGTTTCAAATATGTAAGAACATATTATGGATGTTGCAGGCCATAACTTCGTCCACCGGAGGCAAGATTAGCATTTATTCAGCTTCGTCCACCGGAGGCAAGATTAGCAATTTATTCACCTTCATCCACGGGTAATTAGTTTATTTGTAGATGTTCAATATGGGGTTTATAAAAGTTTGCTATCCAATAAAAAATTGGACACAACAGTTTTCCCGTCATTCATAATAAATAAGAGATGGTTCATACTGAATATTCTCGTGATTCAAATAAATTTTTAGATGAAATTTAGTGGTCAGTATTTCTTAACAGAATTACTAGTTATTGAATGTTATTCACTTATAATTATGACATATGTATCATTATTATGCACATTGGATATTAGTCTGAATTTGTCTCTGTTTGTCACTTTTGTTAATTAATACTTCGCGCCTTTTGATATCTAATTTTAAATTTTAATTCAAAATCATTATATTATCGCACATCAAACGATGCCGGTCTCACTTCATCCACCAAGGAAGCGACACGTAATACATGTTGTCAGCAACTTTCTGCAAAAATCATTACGTAATAGAGTCTCTACAGTGTCCCGTCCAATCAAACTATACTTTTTCTCTATACGTAATAGAGTCTCTCCTTATTAACTGTGCATATAGGTATCATTGAGAACGACATGGCCGTCTGCAACACAAGCGACATTTAAAGGTTAAGATTTGGGCATTAAATGTGTGGTCAGCAAATCTTCACCTACTGCAATAACGCTGACATTTCCCCTATGACACTAGGTTTATTGTCAATTGGAATAACCAGTGCACACCAGCTGTCTCCCACCACGACCCCCCTTACAAAGTATGTTGTAAGAAACCTTAGTCTTATTACTCGATGAATTTACATGGATAAAGCTGTTTAAAATGGAATGTTTATTTACAATTAAAGTATCATTTCCGTGGATGCGTAATGGACCTTATTAATCACGAAATACCCAACTAAATATGAGCAATGAACTCCATCACCTACTTTATTGCATACGTCCTAGCGCAATGTATTGGTCACAATCATATAATGGGATTTGGGACGATGGCGAAGTATATCATATAAACATAACAAACAAGCCCATTGTGCCATTGAAGATTTTGAAACAACAATGTGATTAGTTAACTACATTTTTCTTACGATATAACATACAAAACCATTCATTTATATTTAAATAAGTTAATATTCGAACGGTGAAAGAAAGTTAACATAACCACAGTCGCCCATCCACGCACAAGTCTACTAGTGGATAGTCATTTCCCAAAAAAAAAAATTAAAAAAAAAAACACTAAATAAAACAAGTCTTCATCCACAACACCAGCATCCACATCCACAATCAAAACACCGACGTATCCACCGAAATACATCCACCTGGATACGTTAATAACCAACTTCAAATCGGGTTTTTACACCTGGACCGGTTGTGTCCAGTCTGCCTACACCTCATGCATCTATTTAGAGTTACTTTTTTTACCTTCACACCCTGCATAGTAACATGATACCACATCCAAAATTACTCATATGATATTTTCTATTTATAAATCAAAAATTTTATCCACAAAATCATTACCCCATATTCACCCCTTGACGTTATTCTTGTTTCCTTAGGTCTACCCGAAGGCCTACATGTCTTTGGAGGGTGTATACCCCGATTAGCAATATCTGCAGGAACATCTACGTTGCCCTCGTCTACCTCAGGGTGAACCTCTTCCTCGTAAGTCCCT
This sequence comes from Anastatica hierochuntica, assembly GCA_900406275.1. Taxonomy (NCBI): domain Eukaryota; kingdom Viridiplantae; phylum Streptophyta; class Magnoliopsida; order Brassicales; family Brassicaceae; genus Anastatica; species Anastatica hierochuntica. The sequence continues at coordinate 6,868 of OVAN01002898.1, forward strand.
CTCCATCCAAGTGTTCTGTAGAAATCTCCCACCAGATTTGCATAAGGAACACCTAACCGATCAACAGCCAACATAGCATGTCCACAAGGGATCTTCTCACGATCATACAACCGACAGGTGCATTCTTTTTTGTTTAGGAGCACATGTGTCTTCTTACCAAATTGGTTGACCACCTCAACGCTCCAGCTTGAAATCGTGTTTACGTGGCTACCTTTAACGGCCTCTTTGTTGCGCCTCATAACTTTGTCAACTTCCACGCTCACAGCACCACTATGTAACATTGATTTCTTTCGCCTAGCACAAAACCATCGGGTCATCATTCTTTGTATAAACTGGAATAATTNACTCCAACTTGAAATCGTGTTTATGTGGCTACCTTTAACGGCCTCTTTGTTGCGCCTCATAACTTTGTCAACTTCCACGCTCACAGCACCCCTATGTAACATTGATTTCTTCCGCCTAGCACAAAACCATCGGGTCATCATTCTCTGTATAAACTGGAATAATTCAACAATTGGCGAAGATCTTGCTTTGTAGATTGCTCGGTTGAAGCTTTCGAAAATGTTACTCGTCATTAGATTATATCGATTCCCACGGAAATGTGCCCGTGCCCAATGAGAAACCTTAATGCTCTCCAAGTATTTCGCACACTCCAAGTTCCGCATTTTGATTTGATCAAACAATTGCCTGAAATCTCCAATCTTATAGGCATACCCAGCCTGCACAACCAGTTTACCAAGACCTTTGTTTTTGAATCGTGTTATAATGTTCCGTTGCAAATGTACTAAACACGCTCCGTGGCTAGCTAATGGATACACACGGCTCTTTGCAGCATATATAGACTAATGTCTATTGGAAATGATGGTCAACACTGCGTTATCAGCAATAATACGTTCCACTTTGCTCAAAAACCATGTCCACGANTAATGTTCCGTTGCAAATGTACTAAACACGCTCCGTGGCTAGCTAATGGATACACACGGCTCTTTGCAGCATATATAGACTAATGTCTATTGGAAATGATGGTCAACACTGCGTTATCAGCAATAATACGTTCCACTTTGCTCAAAAACCATGTCCACGACTCATCATTCTCGCTGTCTACAACCGCGAATGCTAATGGGAAGATCTGAAAATTTGCATCCTGTCCACATGCAGTTAGCAGCACTCCTTTATATTTCCCCCACAGATGGGTTTCGTCAAGTACAAGCACCAGTCTAAGCCTTCTAAATCCAGATATAGACGCCCCAAATGCTAGGAAAGCATAGAGAAATCTCTCACTCCCATCTTCCATAACCTCTGTCTTCACATCAGTTATGGTCCCGGGATTGCTCAATTTCAAACGATAAAAGTAGCTTGCAAGCATGTTATATGAATCTTCTTACACCCTCGTACATCGATAATTGCCTTATCCTTTGCCCGCCAGCATTTCATGTATGATGCACACACACGCAAATCCTCCAGCACCATCTGTTGCAACTCTATACTCCGCGGACCACAGATTGGATCTNCGCGGACCACACGGACTGAATCTCCATACTTTGACTTATACATTGCTGCAATAATCTTTGACGTTGCAACTTTCTTATTACCACACCGAGTTTCGATACTGCAAGTATGTTCCAAGGTCGCCTTTTTAATTTCATAATACCCCCTTCTTTCCTCTCTGACGGAAGAACCCTCCAATCACAACGCTTATCCACACATTCCAACACAAAATAATGATTCTTTGTTCTTACTCTGCGGAAGTGAAACATATTTTTGATTGCGTACAGTGCCAACGCAATCTGACAATCAATCTTGCTACTAAAAACCTTTCCCACGCATTTCTCTTCGTCTCCCTAGTCAACATAAAGATCAGATATATCACCTGCGTCGTAGCTGATATCATCGTACATAGGTGAAATATCAAACTCTTCTTCATCCACGTCACTTAGCTTCTCCCCACTTCCACTGTTGATATCCACAAACTTTACACCCGCAGACTTACCGTCGTCCACGTTATCGTATCCACAATCGCCAGCTTTTCTTTCCCTTGCAAGTGCTTTCCAGGCCTCGTCATTTTCTACTTCCTTCTCTTTTGCGGTATTATGGACCTTCTCACCTGGACTATCAATTATATCCCCAACATCTGAACCGCCATGGTCATCATCGATGATTGGGCTCCAAAAATCTTTGTCATAGTTACGGTCAATAAAATCAGTCTCTTCGTAATAATCGCAGTCAAGGACATCGCCCAAGGATTTTTCATCACTGTCCGAGAAACCTCCCACACTTGTCTCTCGTACGCCTTTGGTAATGCTTGCTTCCAAAATTTCTACTTCGGCTGACATATCCTCGTCAAGTTCCTGGCTTAAAGACGCAACCGGCTTGCTTTTATACCCCGACGTCGAATCACCGCCATCAGCACTTACAATCTCCATTTTCCGCTTACCAGTAATTGTAGGTGTTTTATATTCAGCACCTTCGGAGGAGACGTCGCCACATGTGGACTCATTTGACGCCTTTCTAAACTCCACAAATAGATTGACCACCTTAGCACCCGCGTAGTTGTCATGACACAGCCGAAGGGCTCGATCCGTTCCCAATATCACCGGGGGCATCCTTACACCCAGCAGTGTTTCTTCGACACACGTCGGCCAATAGCTCAACACAGCTGACACACCATCGTCATCCACATAACCAAACTCCTCCTTCACAGCAGCTACTAACACGTTTAGTGTGGATATGTCACTTACTGGCAACATCCTCGACAACTTTTTTGGATTAACCACAAAATTCCAATCGCTGGTCTCAGAAAGTTTCCACTCCCCACACATCACAAACTACACCGTATCTATCTCCTGAACCAAAAAAACATACAAAAATGCACATCAAACTATATGAAACGAAAAAAGGAAAACATAAATCATAGACAACACTTATTTCAAATAAATGGAACTCCATCACCTTTTTTAAGCTATGGATGTCCTGGCGCAGAGCAACCTACACAAGGAGCAGGAAACCCTTGGCACCTGTGTCCACAACATCTTTAAAACATCGCACAATTAATGTTTAAAGTTAGAGAAAATATTCTAATTTTTTTATAGGGTTTCGATTTAAAATTTTTTAAAAATTTAAGATTAGTACCATCATCAACCTGCTTTATCCTGTACTTGTTAACCTTCCCAGCTCACATCCACTTCCAATTGGACAACTATTTCCCTCGCTAATCCCACGAAAATTTTTAAACCTTTTATTTCCGCGCAATACAAACGGAACAATTAACACAGTAATTTTTTAAACATAATTTTATGTCCATTCCACTATATACAGTATCACAGTAGGGCGTGCTAACCACTATAATTACGTCCACTTAGTATAATCCATAGTATCATCCATAGTATCATCCACCCATCATTACGTCCACATAGTATCATCCATAGTTTATATAACTATAACATCCATTGTTTAACTGTGTACGTCAATTAAACCGTGTACATAACTATAGTTTATATAACTATAACATCCATCCATCCAAGAACATTTCTTAACTGTGTAGAACACCTACGTTGTCCATCTACCAATCCCAAACTGCTTACATAGGTATGTACGAACACAATTATCCATAATCAATTTTGCTTCTCAAATATGTACAATTTCATCCATTAGTTATCGACAACTTTTAAAAAGTGACTCAACAACATTATGTTCAACATTATGTAAATTTCATCATATCAACCTACCAAACATTATATCCACAAACTTAGCAAACGCAAAATCGCCATCATTTTCATGCCCATAGTTTGGTCTTCTTTATCACGTATCCCTAATTACGTCTTTCTAGTAACCATCCCGTCCACGATGTATGAACCAAGACGGTAAGTTGAGAAAAAACACCCAGACGTCATCCACCATTTTTTCCCCATTTTGAATTATGATTTTCATTTAAACAAGAGTCTCATTAAACAAATAGAAACAAATAAGTATTACCCACAAAATTAAAGAATAAAAAAAACAAATGTCAGTGTCAACGAAAATAAACAGTGTTTTTTGTGTTTCCCCATGCAACATAATATCTAATATATATCTCTATATTTATTCTCATTTATCTTTATATTTACCAAAAACACTCCCATCATTTCTCTTGTAAGGGTAATTTCGGAATACCATATCTTAAAACAGTAAGAAAGTGCTCAAGAGTCAAAAGGTGCCTTTGGGTGTAAGTAAAATCACAAAAGTGCCTCTTTGTGTAATTGAAATCATAAAACGGTAAGTCTACGGGTGTAAAGTTTGTGGATATCAACAGTGGAAGTGTGGAAAAGCTAAGTGACGTGGATGAAGAAGAGTTTGATATTCCACCTATGTACGATGATATCAGCTATGACGCAGGTGATATATCTAATCTTTATGTTGACTAGGGAGACGAAGAGAAATGCGTGGGAAAGGTTTTTAGTAGCAAGATTGATTGTCAGATTGCGTTGGCACTGTACGCAATCAAAAATATGTTTCACTTCCGCAAAGTAAAAACAAAGAATCATTATTTTGTGTTGGAATGTGTGGATAAGCGTTGTGATTGGAGGGTTCTTGCGTCAGAGAGGAAATAAGAGGGTATTATCAAATTAAAAAGGCGACCTTGGAACATACTTGCAGTATCGAAACTCGGTATGGGTATAAGAAACTTGCAACGTCAAAGATTATTGCAGCAATGTATAAGTCAAAGTATGAAGATCCAGTCTGTGGTCCGCGGAGTATAGAGTTGCAACAGATGGTGCTGGAGGATTTGCGTGTGTGTGCATCATACATGAAATGCTGGCGGGCAAAGGATAAGGCAATTATCGATGTACGAGGGTGTGAAGAAGATTCATATAACATGCTTGCTAGCTACTTTATCGTTTGAAATTGAGCAATCCCGGGACTATAACTGATGTAAAGACAGAGGTTATGGAAGATGGGAGTGAGAGATTTCTCTATGCTTTCCTAGCATTCGGGGCGTCTATATCTAGATTTAGAAGGCTTAGGCTGGTGCTTGCACTTGACGAATCCCATCTGTGGGGGAAATATAAAGGAGTGCTGCTAACTGCATGTGGACAGGATGCGAATTTTCAGATCTTCCCGTTAGCATTCGCGGTTGTGGACAACGAGAATGATGAATCGTGGACATGGTTTTTGAGCAAAGTGGAACGTATTATTGCTTTTTACCATCTCTCTCTTTCTCTCTCTCATAATAAAAGAAACATTTAATTCTTTCTTTGATGTGATATATTTAATTAGAATATAAATTAAATGGTTAGTGTGTAGTTGAGGAGGGTATTGATGTAATTGAGCACTTGGAAAGTGTTCAAACAACCAAAGGTGCCTATAAATGTAATAAAAAAGATAAAAGTGTCTATGAATGTAAATTTCTCTTTGTTTTTTACTTAGATGAGGAATCTAGAAATAAAAAAATGAATAATATTAAAAAGTACACAAAAAAATGTGTGAGTTAAAGAAAGAGTTAAAAAAAAAGAGATAACGTGTGAGACAACAATGAAATCAAATAAAAGAGAGAACATGTGAAGGAATAATGAAATTAAAGAAAAGAGAATGTATGAAGAGTATAATGGAATTTATTGTTTTTCAACAATACTTAAGTATGCAATTGTAAAAAATATATTTATTTTGGTAATTACGACCACGAAAATTATCTATTTAGATAATTTTCTCAAACTTTTAACATAGAACTCAAATAATCTCAGATGACGTGTAGAAACAAAACAAAAGGGAGCGAATACTCACTTACATTATATGTACAAATTGTCAGAAACACTGTCAAAGAAGCAAAGCATGGATGATATCTGAAGCAACTTTCTTTCAGAACATTATTTATATTGACGGGTGAATAAACAGAGATCAGTTACAACCTCACCTGATCTTTCACTCACCTAATCTTCTTACTAATTCACCAATCCAATAATCATCAAATCCCAAATTCACAAACTAATGCAAGCTTTGCATTGACCTTTGTGCAGAATAGTCTCAAGAATGTCCGGTTAAAAGGAATAAGAATGTTGTAACCTTTGTTTTTTAGGAGCAAGGGAAATAGAGCTCGTTATTTTCTTGCTTCACCTCATCGGTGAAATTCCTCTGTTGCTCGATTCTTTGAAGATGCGTTGACAGTTGCAATAGATCAACTGTGGATGATCCTTTTCCGTTACATGAACTAGACCTGGAATTGGTCTTTCTAGGATTGATCCACAAGTGTTCCATCTGATGGTAGTCAATTGGTGACTGGTTATGATTTTGGTTGGGTTTGGTGATTGAGAAAGTTGTGTTTGGAATTTCAGAAAAGTGTTGTTGGGACTGAGCTGACAGAAGAGAGAGAGCACAAGTAGGCCGTGATGCCGCCTCATGTAAGTCCCAAATAGAGGATACACCAGGAGCTTCCGGTGAATAAACCCCTGGTTTAGATTCATAAATACTGCTGCTGTTTTGCCCAACAGCAGGAAACATAGAGCAAGTAGGTTCATCTTTGAAACTCAGGAGTCTAGTTGCACGGTGATCATGCTCATCTATTACTCTGTATAAGAGATTGCTGGAGTATGACTCAGGAAAGACCATCGAGAGGTTCTTGTCTAATGAATTCTCCAGAAACTTGTTGCCTACCACTCCTATTACACATTTAAGACAGAATGGGTAACATAGTTGGTCTCAGATTAGTGCGATTTCATTATTCGAAAAGAAAAGGCAGAGACTTTTGTACCTTGAGATGCGGGAAGAAGCTTATGGCGTTTACCCGGTAGGAAATAAAATGAAGGCTTCCTTCTTCGCTCATTGTGACCAGCTAATCGCCTTCTGCAACTTCTTTTGCCATCATCAAACTCTGAGAGGAAATGAAATCTGACCAAAAGAAACCATCATGATATGTTAAAACATCAAACAATTGTACAGAGACAAAGACAACTTGCCTGCTGCACTGTTGGCAAAACCTTTGTTCAATGCCACTAACTACAACCACGGAAGTCTTGGAATGAGCCTCGCAAACTCTATGCCTTTTGTGGTAATCTTTTGAAAAGCTCAGATCCATATTGCACCCATACACTTGACATAATGGTTTCTCCGAGCTCGTGTTTGAAGCTCGAGGTTTTTTAGGCGGTAGAGCAAAAGATCTAGAAGAAGTAACACTGTTCCCGTAATCCAAAAAGCTCTTAAGTTTGAAATCTATTCTAGTCAGTTCCTTAGCGTCCATCTCCAGAGGAACCACACAAGAAGAAGAAGAAGCCACTTTGCTAACAGAAACAGTACTGTTATCAGCAAAGCTTCTGTCAAACATCAACACATCATCATTCACCAGTTCACTACAGTTTCTCTGATCAAATCCAGCTATGGCTTTTCTATTTTGAGCATAAGAATCGGAAAATGGAACGGCCCCGTAACTCCAGGAATCCATTTGCAAAAATCGAAAACTGTGAGACAAAAGAGAGAGCAAGTGATACAAAAACCCTAAATTAGGAAGCTTCCTTCAATTTCAAAACCTAGAAGACAATGATATTCATTTCGCACAAAACCCATATCTAATTGAAGAAATATTCAATCCCTTGAAGATGAAAGGAAGAAAAATCAATACTTTTTTCCGTCAAAATCACAAATCAGGGGCGAAAAACTAAGCAAAATTTGAGGAAATTTCAACTTTCAGAGGAATTAAGATCAGAATCAAAAATAGAAAATCAAATCAATAAACTCTTTCACCAATTAAAGAAACCAGAGAGGAACAGAGGAAGAGGATGAAGCAAAGAGAGAGAGAAGGGGAAAGAAATATAGAAAAGGAAAGTGAAAGTGGAAATTGAAGGGAATAAGGTGAGAAGCTGACGTCGAAACAGATACTGTAAAGAGGTCAACATGATTTCTACTTCTTCCATTTTCTTGTTAGGACTGAGTACAAATACAAGTAACTACCCTTGTACCCGTGACTCGGTCTTGATGTTTTAATTAGTAGTCGTTATCAAGTGGTATAATTTTGATATTTGCAAATATAAAACAAGTTATCATAAAAATTTTAATTACTCGATTTAATATTAGTCGCTATATATTACATGACAGATATTTGTACATATATTGTTTGAGGAGTGATCGAAAATAAACATATCACTTGAAATATATCACATGGACCATAAAAAATTATATTGTTCGTAAATATAAGTCTAGATAAAATATATTTAATTTTTTATAAAAAGTAAATAAAACTCTCAGATGGAGAGTTCTGTATCTCTTGCCTCTACTTCTTTTTTATAATAGATGCAAATATTTGGTTTAGAATAACTTTCGTGCTCATCCATAGTAAAAAACCAAAAATAAAACTATCATGTTCACCTCTAGTACAAGATAATGTAGCAACTAACTCGTAAATACTTGCAAGTAGTTTGCAAGTAATTTGCAAGTACTTGCAAGTAATAAGTAATAGAATGGAGCAAGTAAGTAAGCTAGTGTTGAACAAGTACGCATTTATGGCAAGGCAAGTACCAAGTCCAAATTTTAACAAGTCAAGTATCAAGTATCCATAAAATATCAAGTATTTGCCTTGTGTCACCCTACTTTTTGCAGTCTCCCTCTGCTCTGTAATTTTAATTATGAAAAAATAGATTTACTATTGCAAACTCTCGATGTCGCATACTGTGTATTTACACACACTTGCATCTCCAACCCAACTCCATTTTTTAGTCTAAAATGGAGTAAGTCTAATATGGAGCTGAGTATTCTCTAATTTGTTATAATCTTATTTTATTTTCAACTCCAAAATATAGTAAAAATAAGATTATCCCATAAATCACTCCATTTTAGAGTAACCTTTTGGAGTTTGAAATGGAGCAAGAATGGAGTAAAACCCAACAATATTTTCATGTTACTCCATTTTGGAGTAAAAACGGAATAATACATTAGAGATGCTCTAACGAGTGAGGAAATGTTTTAGTCAAATAGTAAATGTCTCTTTCTGTATTCTCATTTTATCAGGAGTCGATTTACTTTGCGTTGTTAAAAAATTGACTTTAGTTTGGTCTTTGTGTAACTTTTTATAGTTTGTCACACAAATAATATAATATAAAAAACTTAAATGACTTTTGTGTAAATATTTTATAGATTGTGTTTAGAGGATAGTTTGTGAGAAGTTTCATGGAATAATGCGCGAAAGAGATACTTTATTAATCGTTTGAATATAAGTTCATAGTAATCATTGTGTACAAAATTTAGTGTTGATAACTCCAAATATATCTCTTGCTGATTTTTAGAACTCGTGATTCTGTAATAGTAAATGCTTAAGCATGGGACGTTGGCTTTGACCATGGAGTGATGGTTTGACCAATGGGCCATGACTTGGTCAAGGGGCCATGATTTGACGATGAGTCCTTGACTTGATCGTGATGTATGACGGTGGCTCATTGATTGTCGACATAGGACGTATGTGTTTATCTCGTAAATCAAATATATATCGTTGAGAATGACAATATCGCCAATAAAATTGACCTTATGGATAATTGTGACCTGAATGAAACAATCAGTGTTATACGTTAAAGCACTAAGATTTAGAGTAAATCTACTAAATTTTTTTAAAGGATATGTAATATTTAATAAAATAGAAAACATCCAAAAGTAGACTTATGAAGAACTTTCGTAAAATTAATATCTTTAGTATAACTATGAACAATTCTTTTGTCGGGGAGATGAATTTTTTTGACGCCAAAACAAAAAAAAAACAGAATCGAACCACAACACGATTCTCCTCTATAGTTTACCAAAGCCAAAGCTTTATTAACTACAAAATATTGCTATCTCTCAATTCATCAAACCAAAGTTTTGGTTATATAGGTTAACTCGGCAGATTCTCCTCTATTGCTACATTCTCTTGGCTTCACTTCCTCGTCTCAATCTGAAAATTTAGTAACCACGTTTGAATTAGACGGTTATCTCTAAACCATTAAACTAGAATATTGCTATCTCTCAATTCATCAAACCAAAATTTTGGTTTTATCGGTTAACTAGGCAGATTCTCCTCTATTGCTACATTCTCTTGGCTTAACTCCCTCGTCTCAATATGAAAATTTAGTAGCCACGTTTGGATTAGACGGTTATCTCTAAACCAGTAAACCGAAATATTGCTATCTCTCAACTCATCAAACCAAAACTTTGGTTTTATCAGTTAACTCGACAAATTCTCCTCTATTGCTATATTCCCCTAGCTTAACTCCCTCGTCTCATTCTGAAAATTTAGTAACCACGTTTGGATTAGACAGTTATCTTTAAACCATTAAACCATAATATTGTTATCTCTCAATTCATCAACACAAATCTTTGGTTTTATCGGTTAACTCGGCAAATTCTCCTCTATTGCTACATTCCCCTGACTTAACTCCCTTGTCTCAATTTGAAAATTTAGTAACCACGTTTGGATTAGAGGGTCATCTTAGTTAAAGACTTATATCTTTGTTTTATAGCAATAATTTTTTATTCTGATTCTGTTAATCTAGTTATTATTTAATTGGACGGTATATCAGTCTGATTAAGCATGATTGGTTCGTATCGTCGTATTGTGCCAGTAAATTGGCTTGATGCAGTTGACTTTAGAATTTAAAACTTATAGCTCCATTTTCACCTGATTTGGATGTAAAGTAGTTGAAGCCATCAAGAAATTGGCTTGATATTGCTAACTTTAGAATTTACTTGATTTGAATGTTTGTTACATAGTTTCACCATAATTTCACCTCTTCGTCACACAGTTTCAACTTGTTATCTTTTCACATGATTTGAATGTTCGTCACATAGTTTCACCGTAGTTTCAACATAGAGTTACTATAGTTTCATTACAATTTCACCTATATTGTCACCAGAGCTGACAATAGTAATTTGTAGTTTGTCAATCAACATGCAAGCGAAGAGATATAGAAACTTGTAGTTTGTGAACCAAAAACATGTCGTTTGTGAACCAAATCTACATCTTGCACAATTCTTCACTAATTGGAGCAATCACTCGATTTGGAAGGCATGTCAAGAAATCTTTAATATACACCGGTTGAGAGGAAGTAAAAAGCTGATCAAAATATGGGACAACAATATCATCGTTCTTCTTCTCACAATCATGTAATACTCAAAATCCTGTTCATGCTCAAATAAATCAGTATTGATCATGGCCGAGGACTTTTGAGTTTTTCTTTGTGAAAACCCGTGAACAAATTTTAGTAGAAGTTTCAGAGTGATTATGTGTGTCTTGATTCTGTGTTGAAAAGTAAAAAACACAACCCATGTCGTTATTCACCTCACTCGAGATAACTAGAGCATTTTCCAGCCTTAAAAGCAGCTTTTGACCCATAGGATCATCATCCAAATCTTTGATTGATCTTTGAATCCTCAAGATACAAGCATTCTTCTCTGTTGTATCAGACACTTGTAGATATTTGCACATTTCATCAAGAACATCCTTCTTGATCCTCATTCATCCTAAGGCTTCATTAAATCCGACTTGTTCTTCAGTAAGAACACCATAGAGAGGATCACCAGGATTGAGAAAAAATTTGTGGCATTTGTTGGCCGAAAAACTACAAGTAGTTGTTGTACTAGTGCTACATAGTTCTACTTTAGCAAGAACTTAAATTGAATGGTTTCGGGCTCCCGTTCAACCATTGAAATGTATTTTTTATCAAATTCAGAAACAACGCTTGACGAAGGCAACATAGTGGTCGACGACGGTGATTGATAATATAAAATGGTGAAGTGCAAGAGAGATGAAGAGCAATAGAGATCGATCAATAATTAGGGTCACGCGAATTGAAATTGCATACTTCACAACTTTGTCTTATCCGTTACCGCCGTCGACCACGCCGTTGCCGCTGTCGACCATTATTTTCTGGGTCGATTAATACATGAATTTGGAGCACGCGATTTGAAATCGCGTTTGATTATAGAGTTTGTTTGATCGCTCATCTTTTATTTTAAGCTTCTCATGATGACCCAGTGAAGATCCGATGGGTCAGTGGGTGAATGATTTTACTCGTGGATTTATTGTAAATATCATGACTTGTATATGTTTAAATATAATTTATTTATTTTCCGAATTAGAAACAATTATATATAATATATTTTTATTTGAGGGGTTTTTGCGATTAGTGATTCACATATAAGAGTATTGGAAACTATTTGTGGAAGAAAGGAGAGACTAGAGTTTTTAGAACATTCCATAGAATTTGCTTTTACAAAGGTTAAAGTTCAACAACCTAAGAAAATGTATTTTACACAGCAATTTGGATGAAAAAATGATATACTTTTTTGTGGGTGGGGGTTGGGGTTATAGGATTACCTTTTGAAATAAATATAGTACATATCCAAATTAGTGCACAAGTTAAAAGAAGAATGTATGGGGTTTCCATAAAAGAAAAAGAAACCTTGGGGGCGTGAAAAAGAATAGATAAAAAAGTTAGAAAATCATCAACTTGAAGGAGGATTGGGCGGTGGAGCAAACGTCGTCAGACGCTTCCAAACCTTTTTGCTTTATTGCAAAATCGACTCTTTATTTTAATTCTTTTCTGAAAGTCGCCACTTTAATTATTTGGTGGGACCGAGAGCACATCATGTTGGCCAACCAACCGCACTTTCCAGGTGATGGAATCTAAGCTACTTCATTTTTTTCTCTTTTCTTACTTCCGTTTGTTTTTCTCGTTTGTTAACCACTATTTATATTTCTGATGTAATTATAAATAAAATGCTAAATTATTATTATTTGTTACTTTTTTAAAATATACTACTAAATGTTTGTTAGTACAAAAATGTTTATTATTTTGGATTTCCGTCTAGTATTTCCGTCTAGTATTTTTTGGATCTCATTTGCTTATCAACAAATCCAGCGAAAAAGCCAATTCTATTATGATAATAACCTTTGGTACAATGACAATTTCAAAGATAAAATCATCAAAAGGTGGGAAAGCCACCAACCTGCAAATGACGACTTGTCTTCTAAGATCACGAACATTTAATTTACAATATCTTCATGGAAAAGGCGCAACAAATCCAATGCAGTTACGAGAATCAAGGTTCGAAAAAATGATTAGATGAAGCGTATACAAATGTTCATTCAACAACAGAGGATATCCACTCTTTGCGAAAGGAATTGATACAAACATACAAAGACGAAGAACATTACTGATATCTAAAAAATCGAAATAAATGGCTAACACTTGGTGACATGAACTCAAAGTTCTTCTATACCGCAACGAAAGCACGATCAGCTAAAAACGTATAATGGCCCTAGAGGATGAGGATGATAGTATCTTCAGAAGAGACGATGAGGTGGGACAGGCCGTGCAGACTTATTTCTCCAACTTGTTCTCTAGCATAGGACCTTCAACTCAGGCCATGAATAATGCTTTCCACGGGTCCCGAAGCAAGGTTACCGAGGATATGAATATGCAATTAACAACGACAATATCGGAAGAGGAGATTCAATCTACGGTCTTTAACATTGGAACTACCAAAGCTCCTGGTCCAGATGGATTAACAGGCTCCTTCTTCCATCAGTTCTGACCCCATATAAAAGATGAGATAATAATTGCAGTGCATAAGTTTTTCGAAACAAAGGCGATGAAAAAATCTTAAAACAATACTAATATATGTTTGATCCCGAAGAAGGATTTGCCAATGACAATGAGATACTTTCGTCCGATATATCTGTGCAATGTCAGTTACAAAATTGTCTCCAAAATTTTGGTGAATCGACTAAAGATACACCTCCGTGGACTTATTAGTGAAAACCAAACAACTTTATCCCCAGAAGAAACATAATGGACAATATAATTATTGCCCACGAAGTTCTTCATTCTTTAAAGGCTTAGAAGAGATGGGCTAAGTCCTACATGGCTATAAAAACTGACACTGCAAAAGCTTATGACAAGCTGGAATGGTAATTCCTTCATCGTACTATGGAAGCTGTGGGATCGCCGATGTGTGGATCAAGAGGATTATGACTTGCATTGATACAGTTCCATTCTCAGTGCTAATAAACGGTTCTCCTAGTGGAGACATTAAACCATGTCAAGGAATTTGCAAAGGAGATCCATTATCACCATATCTTTTTATTCTTTTTTCGGAAGTCCTAACTCATATGTTATCACAAATGGTGGAGCAAAAGAAACTAAAAGGAATCAAGATCAGTAACACAACCCCGATGATCACTAATCTTATGCTTGCAGATGACGCTCTTTTCTTTTACCATGCGCACCCACGCTCATGCTAAGCGATCCTTCAGACTTTAAAGGCATATGAGGCGATATCGGGTCAAGCCGTTAATCATCATAAATCAGCCATCACATTTGGCTTAAGAGTTAAAGATGTTACCAAAACCAGATTGTGGTGTGAGCTCAACATCCATAATAATGGCAGCAATGGGGAGTATCTTGGATTACCAGATCAAGTATGACGAAGAAAGAAACAAATTTTCAAGTTTATCATCGAGAAACTTCAACAAAGAACGAGTTGTTGATCTAATAGATTCCTATCGAGAGGAGGCAAGGAAATATTATTGAAAGCGGTTGCGCTATCTCTTCTTGTCTATACGATATCAAAAGGAATTTGTGATGACATTGAAGCAGAATTGGTGAAGTTTTGGTGGAGTAAGAACCCGGAAATGCAAGGCATGCATTGGTTTTCTTGGAGACGACTAGAAATTCCAAAGAAATAGGGAGGGATTGATTTTCAAAATATCGAAAACTTTAACCTCGCTATGCTCGGAAAAAAAATATGGAGGTTTTGGTAGTCATCGAACAGTTTAGTGACTCGAATACTCAAAGGTAGATACTTTCCAGACTCAAACATCCTACAAGCTGGATTTGGACGTAAACCATCTTTCACTTGGAGATCTCTAATGGAGGGACGCGAGCTTGTAAAGAAGGGGATGAGAGTGATTATTGGTGATGAGTCATGTACATCAATATGGGCTCATAATTGACTACGAACTAAACCACCGCGACTTCCGAGTCAAGTCTATGGCCTGATTTGTCATGTTAACTTGGTGAAGGATTTTATGTCACAACAATAACGGGATTGGGATCTGATGTATTCGTATTTTATATGTTTTATTGTGGTTTTATTCGAGATATATGGTATTTTAATATGTAAATTTGTTATATATTTAGTTATAAATTATACATGTTGACAAAAAAAGTTATAAATTATACATATTGACCCATAAGTGATCAAGAAGATGTATATCGAATAAAATAGGCCTATTAGGCTGTAGATATCCTATTGCGTGTACGCACAAACGAGTCTCGACGTAGATGCTAGCGTAAGACCAAACCCAAAGATGGTAAAGACGAATTTGGCTATTTAGATAGAGAAAATTCGTGAGTGGGTAACTTTTAAGTTTGTAATTGTAAAATAAGTTTTTATTTTAAAAGAAGGTAAGAGAAGGAATTGTTTCTCCATCACACCCTTCTAGTAATTCGTATTCACGAAACTACCATTATATTTTTGTAAATGATTAAAAAAATTAAAAAATTATACAGAGACAATACGAAACTTTTCGTACAAATGTATACATTCGCGGTTACCTGTATGTATACATTTTCCCTCTCTTTCCAATTTTTGGACAAACGAAACTTTGTTATTTCTCAGAGAATAGAAAAAAAAATTTGCCTATAAATCTTCGAAATAACTATTCGGATTGCAACCTTAGATCGATGAATTGAACGATGGAGGAAATCGGAACTTGTGGCAGAGGAGCAACGGCTAGTGCAAGAACCGTTGGAAGAGAAGGTATTGTATTGTCTTCTAAATGAGTCAGAAATCCTTTAGGGTTTAGATTTCTGGGCATGCAACTGGGTTCGATTCATCTAATCAGTTTTTGTACATCTCTTTAACTATGTTCTGCATTTTAAGCTGATTTTACTGCAGATATGGGGGCGTCCACCTCTGGGAACTCCGGTAGGCTTCCAGAGAGGCTAATTCGCAGCGGATGCTATCCAGAAGGCCCGCGATTGAACATCTATTCGAAGGTCGTTGTCATTGGGTCTATTGAAGCGACTTTGAAGGGCCACGATGAACTACAAATGGTTCTGGGTTCTCAGTTTGGTACATTGTTCCGGTTGTCTGTTTCCCGTTACAACAACTCCGCCAAACTCATTCACGCCCTCCTGTGTCGGAAACTAGTGACAAAGAAGAAGTACAAAATGTGGATTCAGTTCAGCTCTCATCCCCTACGGTTCTCTCTTCGTGAATTCGGTAGGATTACAGGTTTAGAATGCGGTCTCAAACCTCTGGCACCCACCGATTCCGACTCTTAAGCACCACCCATGATGTGGCCTGTTCTATTTGGTTCAAGAAAAGAAGTGACAGTTGATGAAGTTCTTGCAATGCTCCATGACCAGAAATTGACAGAGTGGAAGAGGTTGCCTCTAGCGCTTAGTTCTTCTTTTCGGCGACGTTTTCTGTAATCTATCAGCCTTTGGATTCTACGAGCCTGGGAGAATTCCCATGACCTTAATTACTCCCAACAAAGGGTGTTGTAGATTGTAGTGGTACCAAAAATTAAAAAAAAGAGAATCGTAGGATCCGAAGACGACGATGATGAGGTGATGGGGGAAGATAATTTCTCAGAAGGATCTCGGAAAGGAAGAGGGAGTTTGGGAAACATGCCTAAAGAGAAAGAGGTAACATTACATGTTCTAGTTAGTCTACGGATGGTGTACGAATGCTGTGTGTAAATGTGAAATAAATTTATCTTTTTGTTAGTTGGAAAAGTATGTAACTGATGAACAAAAAATCCATACTCCGGATATCTATGTGACCGTAGAGAAATAGGGTGTACATCCCCAGGTAATTTAGTGTGTCTGTTACGTGTACTGTAGTATACTGTCGTAGTGGGTGTACAAAAGGATTTTAATGCAGTTTAAAAATAAGGTGTACACCTGTTTTTTGGTGTGTAAACTCGGAAAAATAAAACATAATTAATTTCTGGTAGGTGGAAGACGTTGTTGATGATGAAGAAGATAGAACTGGTTCAGAAAGCGAAGGGGACACAAGCAAAGAGGTATAGTCTGCTATAGGATGTCATGTACATGAGGTGTATGATTGTAGGATGTTTGGCGATAATGCGTACACTCCAAAGGTGTACCATTATTTCACGGTTTTTATAGTTTGTGTACCAAAATATAAGATTCTATTTTGTTATGGTAGGTGGAAGAAGATGGTGATGCTGAAGAACAGAAAGGGGGGCTAAAAAAACGATAAAGACACAAACAAAGAGGTATCATCTCGTACAATGCGTTGTGTCCATGAGATGTACGGTCGTACGATGTTTCGCCACTATGATAATGCGTACAACCAGTACGTGCACGCCTCTTTGAGGGTTTGTATAATTTCTGTACGTATATATTAAATAATTTTCATTTGCGTAGGTGGAAGAAGATGGTCATACTGAAGAACATGCAGGGGGAACATAAGTCGATAGAAACACAGGCGAAGAGGTATATTTTTCATATAATGTGTCGTGAATAAGAGATGTACGGTCGTTGAAAGTATCATTTGCATCGTACATCGTACATCCCGATTCTGTATATTTATTAGATTGTTTGCCCTTGTTTATCTTAGGCACCATCGGATGGTGGACAACCTGTTATTGAGGCAGCGAAGCGTATGGGTACTGAAGAAGAGGCTATAATGCTATTTATACCTGCTTCATTTTATAGTTATCATTTTTTCATGCGTACACCATCTGCTATACAACCACCTAAGGTTATGTTTTGTCTTCTTAGGACAAGTTTTAAGACGCAGCTGAAACTCTAGATGTTAGTTGTTCCAACGCTCAGAGGGTCACAGAAGAAAAGGTTCCATTGTTTATAGTTTTTCGTCAACATTAGGTGTATTGTGGAAAAATCATTGGTGTACACGTGGATCAGTACAGTTGTTTTAAATGTTTTTTGTTCACATTGCTCAGGTGGAAGGTGAGGTTGGGGATGAAGCATATGTTTTGGACACGGGAAACGAAATGACCAGCGAGCCACAAGACCAAAAAAACATGCAGTTGATGGTTAATCCTTGTCCACTCTCATATGTCAATCCTGAGGATGTAGAGGTTCTGTACTAAACTCGCAACTAATTTCTAAATCTAAAATGTGATTGTTGCTAACTTTCAATTCCATGCAGAGGGAAACGGGGTCTAATTCCAAACAATGCCATACACCAATTCCAAAGACGAAAAGAGCTGGTGGGAAGCGCATACCAAAATTGTCTCAAATGGTGGGCTGTGTCTTCACACCCGACAAATGGATGAAGGAGTTGTTCAAAAGTAACAAGAAATCAAATTATGAGACGCTCGCTACGATTGACGAAGGTGAATTCAATACATTTGCTCACATCCTAGAAACTCAGTGGAGCAGTGAGTTTACATACTTACTCAATATATTTTGAGCTCTCTGTGACAAATAATATAACATTAAGATTTATCATCCTTGTCAAATATAGGTCATTCACGCTCGTTACCGACCACCAGGTCAACAATCAGTTTTTTTAAAACATTGTGAAGGCAAAACAGTGGGTCAACACTGAGGTATTATCTTTTTTCCTTGTACACCATTTTAATTTTTTCCTTTATCCATGTACACCATTGTTAAAAGTTTCCATAAAGTGTACATCATCTACTATTTTTCCTCTAACTCGATCTCCTTTTGATGTACACTGCAACACATGCAAGTAATTATGATAATGATATGGAGGCGGCGAAAGAATTTTATCAGGTATAGAAATGCAGCAATGGTGGACACCAACTTGATTACTCTTCTCCTTGCAAGATACCCTTCATTCAAAGTGTGCACTGGCAAGGCCAGTTTTAATTGGGGAAAAAACGTCAAGAATTCCGTGTTGAGGAAGCGTAAAAACGCAAGCATGAAAACTGAGTTTCTTAGAGACGTGGAGGTGATGTACATACCGATGAATTCGAAGGAGAAGCACTGGGTTGGCCTGGTTATTAAACTGCAACTTAGGGAGGTTGAGATTTTAGATGCCTTCATTGTCAACACCGACCCTAAAGATGTTGAAGTGTACAAGGAACCTATTCTGCATACATTTCGTTGGGTGATGAAGAGGTATCTACCTCTGGCAGTGGTTGATTCCTTGACAACAGAGCCATTCACCTGGACAAGGATAGAAGGAATTTATAAAAATCTCAGAACCGGTGATTGTGGACCGTGTGCTACCAAGTTTTTGGAGATGCATGCTGCAGGTAAAGGTGTACTTGAGATGGGTAAGATTACCGACGAACATGTGGACGATTTCTGAAAGAAATATGCAATGAACTGCTATGTTGAGTTCGTGGGTAATGCGAAAATTGTTAACAGTTTATTTTAGTTTATACTGATATTTAACTCTATTTTTTTCAGCGAGGTTACAATTGTTTGTTGGTTGAAAATAACATATAATTAAACAGTTGTTGGGAGTATTTCGTTTTCCAATTAAATAATGTAATGAATAACTTTCCATGACGACGTTGTACGGAGCTAATTCATATGAGTAGTTAAAAAAATATTGGTGTACACCTCTCAGAGCCTATGTGTACGACATATGGTCTATACCGATCCGTATATAATTCTTTAACGTCATCAAAGAACAAAATGACTTCGCAATCCCATAAACAAATTTTATAACAAAAATAACTAGCTAGATCGTTGGGCTTAAAGAACCCGCTTGAAGCCAAATAATTTGCTACGAACGTCTTAGTGCCACCGTCCCAAGTGCGGTTCTTGCGAAGGTATCTTCTTTAGAGTTGTCTCATCTTTGGTTTGCCGCGCCACAAAATCTTATCTCTTATACTTTTCCTTATTGATTCCACCTCATCAATCATTCTTATCATTGAAGGTTTGATAAAAGAAGACAAAAGTTTGAAGTCTTGTTGTTTTGTTTTGGCACAACCACCAAAACATATCAATATCATTTCGTAGACAGACATTGTTTCTTTATTTCCGCTCTTCGCAGCTTGAGATAAATATTCAATCCTGTTGTGACCTTGTTGTTTTGGATCTATTTGAAAGTAATTGATAAGTACTTGGCAGCATAGAGCCTCAAGATTTCCATTCTCAAGACATTTACTGAAAAATCGTGAAAACTTTTCACGATTGTGTTCATGCCATGGGATAATAGGGATCTTGTGGAGGGTGATACATTGGGAAACGTACGCATCGTTGCAAAGGTTTCGAAACCACTTCGAAACGAGATGAAGATTGTGAATTTGATGTAAAGAAGCAGATGCAACACACACAAAGATATCCACAAGTAGTTCTTTCGGTAGATGGTCGAGAGATGTCATGGATTGAGAATGGAAGTAATTGTTCTGTCAATTGGAAATGTTTATATAGAGACGATGTGACGGTTACAACGCATGTACGAAGAGGTGCCATGAAGCGTTACAACGCAAGAAAACAAAGAGGCACATCGATTCGGCTTTATTTTAAAATTACACCGATTATATTTGGTGCATATGAAAACATCTTCTTTAAAAGGGTTACTAAATTGGCCTTGTATAAAAGATTTAAGAGGCCCTTTAGAAGAAGTATGTACGTTATATTAAAGTGTTAATTATAAATTCTTGGTGACTAAATAAATGGTGTAATGATGCTGAGAACCACACCCATTAAACTCAGAGCAGATAGGTCGTGCTTGTTCTCGTTTGAGGTGGGAGTTTTCTTGGTTCCCAACATATAATATTTCAACGTACATGTCATCCTTCAGGTTTCCGAACGATTCTGTGGTCAAGTTCCCTCAATGCGTGTACGTCTGCAATGTATACGAGGACGATGCCAATTGTAACGAGTGTGCACTTTTTCGAACCGCACGCGATGTGTGTCTGTACCTTTGATTACTCCTTTGGGGATTTGTTTTATTGAATTATTGAAACGTAGTATGAGATGCTTTCTTGTTCATCAATTACATATCCAGCGTGTACGCAAATATAACTGATGGTGTACGACAGTATATTTCAAGGTGTACACCAATATAAGACAACGTGTACACCGGTATGATTGAAGGTGTACACTTCTATATTTGAAGGTGTAGCCCCTATAATAGAAGGTGTACACAAGTATATTTAAAGGTATACACCAGCATAACTGAAGGTGTGCCTTAATATAATTCAAGGTGTACACAACTATAACTCAAAGTGTACACCTTTTTACATACACCTTGTCAATTGGTTTGAAGATGTACGTCATTGTACACCTTCCTAATGCAAGGTGTACACCTGTATAATTGAAGATGTAAACCAATATAATACAAGGTGTCAAGTATTATATTTGAAAGTATACACCAATATGATTGAAGGTGTAAACCATTATAATTCAAGATGTCCACCAATATAATTCAAAGTGTATACTTTGTTACATACATCATGTCAGATGGTTTGAAGGTGTACGCTATTGTGATTCAGGGAATAAACCTATATTATTCAGGGTGTACACCATTATAATTTAAGGTGCATACTTTTATAAGTACACCTTAATAATTGAAGATGTAAACCTAAGTAAAGCAGTTAAGTTTTTTTCATAAAAAATATTTAAGTGGGAAACTTTAAACTCATATCATCCGTAATTCATCCTTGATAACATATAACATTACATTGACAAACTTATAGACGAAGAAATCGGTCGATGATTTCTTCTTCAGCTTCTGCCTTTTTCCTTTACTCATTTCGGAGTTCGGTTACCGTCCACTTCAATTGAGCAATTTCGTTATTCTTCTCTCAAATTTCAGCTCTTGCTTCAATTGAGCAATCCGCAACTTTTTTACCATTTCCTTCTGATTATACTTTTTGAATCTTGCCTCGACATTCCTTCTCAGGTGTTCAAGGCATGCACCATGATGTGTAATAGGAAACCATTTTTCTTTAGCACTATATATCGATCCACATCTATCAAAAATCAAAGTTAGCTGCCTACTGTCCTCAATGATGCATTGTAGATGTTTAAAAAATCATGAACAAGAATCGTTGTTCTCGTTGTCCACCACAGCAAAAGCAATGGGGAAAATCCTCATATCTGCATCTTGTCCACTAGCCTAGAGGAGGACACCCTTGTACTTGCCAAACATATGAGTCCCATCGACAACAATAACCTTTCGTAAATGCTTCCATCCCTGTATACATGCCTTTAGAGCCATGAAGACATACTTAAATCTTTTCTTCTTCTCCTTATCCACTTCGGTTTCAATATCGCATATTGTCCCGGGGTTAGCATACTTTAACACATAAAAATATAGTGACAGCATCTTGTACGACTTCTCTTATGTTCCTTGAGCCGCCGCAATAGCCAACTCTTTTGCTTTCCAGCACTTCTAATAAGTTGACATAAATTTAAATTCAGTTCGAACGATCTCGGGCAATTCCATTGCCCGTGGACCAGCTATGTGATACTCATACTTTAATCTCAAAAGTGAAGCTATTATCTTCAATGTTGCATGTTTTTTGTACTGCCCTCTTATTTCTAATGAGCATGTATGGACTAGATTTGCTTTCCTCACTTGATACATCTCTGAATCCCCGAGATGTCTTGCCATGATCCTCCATCGACAACCTGCATCATAACATCTTGCATCTGTGTAATGCTTTGCATGCCTGTGGTATCGGAACCTGAATATCTACTTGATTGCATAGACTGCACACGCAATTTTAAATTATTCCTTGCTTCCAAATATTCTGTGCAGCTTTATATCTCCATCATTCTTACTGAAATCTAAATTTTCTTTGACATTGTAAGTGCTACTAGCCATATCATCAAACATAGGCGGGGGATCCTCGTATCCATATATTTCTGTCATTTTAATGCCTTTTTGTAAAGTACTACCTCCATTATCAGGCCTAACAACATCATCCACCCCCACATAATCGGGATAAGGATCCACAAAATCACCATCTTCATCATCATCATCATCTAAGTCTTGATTGCTTCTCCTGTTTTCTTTTGGAGGTGTCAGAAGCACGACTCCATCAGATTCACTTGCTTCCGAAACCCCAACTGTAACTCTTGAGGTAGAATTATAAAGGAAATGGTCATCCTCGTAGTCATCATGATCAAAAGTTGAACTCACAGGATGTACACCAAAATCTAAGTTAGTAGACACATAATCATTATCCTCGTCTCCATTGTCGCTATTTAAAACAAATTCATTCCATTAGTCATAATCATAATCCTCACCGCTCTCATATGTGTCCTCTGTACTACTCTCCTCACTTGGTTCATATGAGGAATCCTCACTTCCGTCCTCTTTGGTATCTCTATTACCTTGCTCATCTTCATGACCTTCCTTCTCATCATCTTCCTCATCCACCTCATCCTCCTCATCTTGCTTATCTTCCTTACCTTTTTCATCCTTATCTTCCTCATTTTTCTTATCTTCCTTATTTCCCTCATCCTCCTTCCCTTCCTTATGTTCCTCATCATCGCCATCTTTCTCATATTTATCTTCCTGTTCAGAATGATTCTGTCCCTTACCAGTATCTTCATCATCTGCATCATCGTCATCTCCTTTACCACCCTTACCATCATTACTCTTATCAAACACCTCATCATATCGTTTATCAACGACATTATCATGTCCATTATCGTCCTTACCATCAGCCATCACATCTTTTGAAGCAGACATAAGAAAAGCATCTTCTAGATCCTTTACGTGCTATAAAGTTGTTTCATCAAAGGCAAATTAAGGACAATCATCTAACCCACCTTCACAAACATTTATCAACTGTCCGCCACAAGAGACGCCATTGTCTATATCATTAACTGTACACTTCTCCTTCTCCCTACAAAAGGTCGACGGTCCAACAGGAACGGAACTACTAGCCCTGCAACTCACCGTACCCTTATCCTCTTTCGTTCTCAAAAACACCAATTCATCGCCAACAATTTCTTTGGACGAGACAAACAAGTTCAATGACTTGTTTTTTTGATGTAGGGAGACAAACAAGTTCAATGAAATGTAAGTCTGTGTTCAACTCAATAGCCGAATTCTCATTCCAATAAGATAGTTCAACCGAAGCTACAGTCTCCTCCAACCCGTATAACTGAGTAGTCCCCTCCTTTAGTTCGACCACGCATTGAAAGGGTGAGTAATCAATAGCCCTACCCATTATTGACTTGTCAATCTTGAAATCCAACTCCCCATTTGCATACACTATCCACCGACCCGCCATAACCACAACGAATGTATCAGCTTCACACGAAAGCGGAAAAATTTCAAGATTTCGTACCTAAATAACAGAGATATAAAAGGTGTACAGAGCCGTTGTGCAAACTTACCTGCACACCTTCCATGCTTTTCTTCTAATTTATTCCCTTTATCTTCGAAATTCATTTCTCTCAACGATTTTAGGGTTTGACAGACATTTTGCTTTACCAAACCACTGTGGGAACCGAAATTCTCACTGTCAATGTTATGTGGTTCACGGAT